>JADRCD010232995.1:0-15946 GCA_019843815.1 Montemys delectorum
ACACCCCAAAACATTCTCTGATAACTCACTTTTAGTTTTCTTTAACACATTCTATGCACCAAGGATCTTAAAACCATCCTCATCTTTTTCTTTTATCTGCATTTATGTTTTTATAACCATCTACCTGTTACATAAACTCATACATAAAAACCAGTATTACCTGTGACTCCTATGTCTTGTCTACTTCTCTAGGTAAGACTCGCAATAGCAAGTCTACTTGATCAAATAATTCCACTGTAACTTCTAATTCAATCAGTAGCTATTTCCCCATTGGTGGCTCCCGAATATACCTACCCCTTTTGCATTTCTGTCAATCTTATAGAAAATATTATATTGGTTGAATTAAAAAAAAATCCTCGTGGTGTTATGAACCATTAAGAGTCAGAACACCAGATAGTTACTCTTCTCAGGAAGAGACTGTTCTTCTTTAGGATCACAGCTAAGTTCAATGAGCAGTGTTTTCCTAAAAATAAGTTTACTGTGGCAGGAGCTTGGAAGAAGTCCTGACCAGCGCCGAGGGGATCCAGTTCAGAGAGGAAGGCTCTGGTGACAGAGCTCACCTGAGAAGATTAAGATGGTTTCAGCAGTAAAAGCTGAGTGTAAAAGCAATAAGACAACTGGAATCTATGCACAAGGGCTGGAGCCTATACAGTAGTGTTCTTTAAGTTGTGACCTTGGGTATGAGAGTGTGAATTGGTAAGCTCTAACCCTCCCTAGCCCTGATCCACTCCCCCAGCACTGAAGAATTACAGTAATGCTTTCTCTTCCTTCGTCCCTCTCTCCTTTCTCTTCCTTCCTTCCTTTCAAAACAACAACAAAACATAACAGTAACAAAAAACAAGAACAGAAGCAAACAAACAACAATAAAAACAAATCCCAAGAGGACATATGAGTTCCTTTCTTGCATTTTTTTTAAATTTTTATTTTTTTATTGGTTATTTTATTTATTTACATTTCAAATGCTATTCCCTTTCCTAGTTTCCTCTCCACAAAACCTTATCCCCTCCCTCCTCCTGTCGGCCTCTGTGGGGGTGCCCCCATGCCCACCTCAGCACCCTAGCTTTCCTCTACACTGGGTCATTGAGCATCCCCTGGAGCAAGGGGCTCCCCTCTCACTGATGCCAGATAAGACAATCCTCTGCTACATATATCCAGGTGGAGTCATGTGTCTCCCATGTTTAGTCTCTGGTAGCTTTTGGTAGGGGGATCTGGTTGGTTGATATTGTTGTTTTTCTTATGGGGTTGCAAACCCCTTGAGCTCCTTCAGTCCTTGCCCGAGCTCCTTCAGTCCTTGCCCGAACTCCTCCATTGGCATCCTGGCACTCAGTCTGATGTTTGCCTTCATGCATTCCCATCTATATTGGTGAAGCTCCGGCAGAGCCTCTCAGTGGACATCTCTATACCAGGTTCCTGCCAGCAAGCACTTCTTGACATCAGCAATAGTGTCTGGGCTTGGTGTCTGCAGATGGGATGGGTCCCTAGGTGGAGCAGTCTCTGGATGGCCTTTGCTTTAGTCTCTGCTTCACTCTTTGTCCCTGCATTTCCTTTTCTTTAAATTAGGTATTTTATTTGTTTACATTTCAAATGTTATCTCCTTTGCCAGTTTCTCCTCTGCAAACCCCCAAACCCTTTCTTGCATTCTTAAGGGGAGGCATTAAAATGTAAATAAATAAAATGACCAATAAAAAATTAAAAATTAAAAAAAAAGAATGCAAGAAAGGAACTCATGTCCTCTCAGGATTTGTTTTTGTTATTCTCATGGGTTGTTTTAAATGCTCATGTTTTTAGGTATAAAGTAATCCTCTAATGGTCTTGCTCAGTAACTAAGATTCTGTGGGCAAGCATGCCGATCATGAATTTCATTAGCAACATGAGAAAAAGAAAAGTAGACGAAGGTCTTCCTCAGTATTTCAGGCTTAGGATTGGAAATGTAGGGTATGCTGTGCATTAAAATCCGCTGTTTTTCTAGGTTAGACTATCCATCTGGGTACCATTAGAGTAGCAGTCAGGAACCCTCACTTCCTGCCCCAGCCTTTCTCGCTCAGAGCTTGGGCAAGCTTCCCTAAACACCTTAAATAGGGAACACATCAGACATAGACAACATAACTGCTGACAACTGAGAATACAAGCATGCTTCTGCTGACTTTTAGCAACTGGATCCTTGTAACTATGTGGGAATGAACCATCCGGGGATGAGCCCTGTGGACCTCAGCACCATGCCTCCTCACTGCCACCTGACCACCTTGACTTCCCACTCCAATGCTGGAGAAGACAGCAACATGAGGACACCTATAACACTACCTAGCCTTTAAGGATGTGAAACTACTGTTTTCAGTTTGTTCATGCATACGCCTAGAGAGCTAGCTGGAGCTTTAGCAGTACTGCTTTTACTAACACTGTACTATAAAGAATTCAATAGAGCCCTAAAACACAGGGGTCGTGACCCTTTCGGGGGGTCCAACAACCCTTTCCCAGGGGTTGCCTAAGATCATAAAAAAAAAAAAAACAGATATTTGCGTTTCATTTTATAACAGTAGCAAACTTAGAGTTATGAAGTAGCAACAAAAATAATTAAATGTCTGGGGACCACCACAACAGGAAGAACTGTATTAAATGGTCAGTTGAGAACTACTGCCCTAGAGGGATGCTACCTGTTGGGCAGTATTTGGACTCCTCCCACCTCCTGCAGACGGTACATATCATCCAGGTGATCACCAGGGACTTCCTCATACTCTTCTTCATGTTTACCTGTGCAACAACTTAGCAGTGGGGGCCCGGCCAAGATATTTTCTCTTCAACTGGAAGAAGGAATTGATAGTGGACACCATGAAGCATTGCCTTTAATGTCATGCTTTGTATGTGACCTTATTGCAGTAGGAAACATCTAGGGATCCCGAGACATGATTCTTTATTCAATGATCCATTCTCTTTCCTGTTTGTTCAAACATGCATTACTGAGTAGACGTTTAGTTGACATTCTCTGAGTAGTGATTTTTCTAAGAAGAAGAAATTAACATTTGGGAGGTGAGGCCATTGGTCCTGTGAAGGCTCAATGCCCCAAGATAGGGAAATGCCAGGGCCAGTAGATGGCAGTGGGTGGGTAACTGGGGAAGCACTCTCATAGAAGCAGGGGGAGGAGGATGTGATAAGGGGTTTCTGGAAAGGAAACGGGGAAAGGGGATAATATTTGTAATGTAAATAAATAAAATACCCAATAAATAAAAATAAAAGAAGAACTCACTTGTGAGATGTCTTTTCCCTCATTATCCCCATCTTTATCCAACTCAGGTAGCTTCCTAGTTAATGACTTGATTACCTGATCCTTCTTACTATTCTTTCTGGTTTTGGAGGTGTTAGAGGTGTTGTTTATTTTTGTTTTAAACAGATAATATGTGTAGTTGGTGCATGGATAGGGTTCTCGGTCACTAACAGAGAGGGATTCTGACTTCAAACAGAATTGAGACAGGGACATTCTCACTAATCCTAGGGCTTAAATTTCACACTGGAACATAAGCTCTAGTCTTTACTCAGTGAGTTAGGAACACCATGCACTAATTTTAAGTGTGATGTTACTCCAAAATCCTTGTAGTGTCTGGAAAGTGATTAGAAACTAAAGACAGGCCTAGAGTTGGAGGATGTATTCTAGCGTTGCTCACTCATCGACTCCTGTTCCCACATAACATTTGATTAGAATGATCTTGTGAATCAAAACAAAACAGGACAATCAATGTGAGATTATAGAAATTGTTAAATAAAACGATTGGCATAAAAAAGAATTGATTTACTATACTATATGAGAACCTTTTGGAATGCCTTACATCAATATTCACAAGTATACCAAGACTTTTGAGTGTTGTCTCTTGTCTTGTTGCAACAAAATCTTGTCAGAAGACTTCCTTGAAACAAACTCATGTCTTCTATGGGGATGAAAGTTTGCCTACAACTAAGGACTGAGAAGGCATAGTTTTGCGTGTCAGACACACCAGTAAAACCAGTAATTCCTTTAAAATGTGGCTTAGTTCTTCCTGCACTGAAGCAATTGCACTAATACATTTCATTGGAACAAGTATTATGTCTAGATGTTTAGCATTCATTATGAATAGTTACTATTCCTTAACAAATATTAAGTGAAAAATTAGGACAATATTTTTTCCAGTACTCTCTTGTGAATGAAGGCTGACACTTTTTAAAGCACGTGGTAACTGCTGGAACATTTGGTACTGACACTTTTGTTTCTATAAAAGCCCAAGGAATATCATCCAGTCTTGAGCTGAGCACCATGAATGTAAATGTCAGCACAGAGAGAGACCAGATGACTCCAAGTCTCATTATTCAAACATCTATGATGTAACAACACACACTCCCACCCCGCCAAGGACCAGCATTAGCCACTGAAGACTTCATAAACAATGACCTAAGAAAAGCACCACACTTGCAGAGCTCATGCTAATTTTACACCACACCTTTCTCACCCATTGGAAGAGAACATTATTTAACTCTAGGAAATAAATGTGATTTGTAATCATTCTTACAAATGATGAAACTACAGTGACCATTTCAGATTGGAGCTAAATCATAGAGAATGTTTGCCAGTATGATGAGGCTCTACTCTCAATCCCTGGTAGTGGCAAAAACAAACAGACAGACAGACAGAAAGAAAGAAAGAAAGAAAGAAAGAAAGAAAGAAAGAAAGAAAGAAAGAAAGAAAGAAAGAAAAAAAAAAGCACAACATAAAAAGCTAAGGGGCCAACTCACCAAAGAAGCAACTGAAGCAGGCACAACAGAAGTGCTTCAAGAAGAAGAGCAGATCAGGTTGAAATGTGAGTACAGTCCTCCTTACAACAACAGGGAAAAAAATTACCCAGAAAAGGATGTTCAAAAGCAGCCACAAAACAAGAATAATGTAGTCTGTCCACACTGAGCTAGGCACTTGATGATGCCTGTGCCCTGGACCAACGTGTGCTCTACCCTACTTGCTCTTGGGGGTTGGAGGTGAGGTGGTGCAGAATCAACTGCACAGACTCCAGGAGCAGGTGAGAAATGGAGCAGCAAGCTTGTCTGAATGCTGTTGCAAGCTCCTTCAATACCCTCCACCCTTGCTCCATTGGTCCCAAGAAAGCATCTCTTCTAAACAGCAGTTCCCCATTGGCTGGCATTGTCTGTACCAGTACCAGCAATCCTTGGTCTCTCAGGCAGTCTTCAATTTGGTCCCCCTGCAGGAGATGCCCTTGTGGCTCTGTGGCCCCTGGTGTTTATGCAAATGTGGCTTCACTGTTCCTGCAGTTCCTCCTATAGTATGTCTGCTGAATTTCCCATTGAAAACCTTAAAGTCCTTAATGACACTCACAGTCTCTATAATCTAGCTTCTTTCTCTAGCCTGGATCCCATCTCTGGCCCCACTCTAGTCTCCAGAGAAGGCATATGCCAAAAGCCCCAATAGTAAACTGAATCTAGTCTTGACAATAATGAACATATAAGGCTTCAGGTTTCACATCTACTCTGCCTATGCCCTATGTGAACTGGCTTCTGGAGTTCTATTATTTTTATAAGTATCAGCACATGCTATTCTCTTCGATAGCTACTTAACCACTTCTTTTTCATGGGTAGGTAAGCCTCTCTAACTTCACTATGGAATGGATAAAATAACATTAGTTTTAAGATTTCAAGAAAAGTTCAAACACAATATAGGTTTAATTTAGAAAGACAAACAAAATTCAAAGCCAGAGCACCTACATAAAGATGTAGTCTTACTAAGAAATTATGATTTTTTTTTTCCTGAAAAGGACTAGAAATTTAATTTCTCTAGAGAATCAGAAAAATACAGATTTAGGGCTGACAAGATGGCTCAGCAGGGGGAGGTGCTTGCTATGAAACCTGATTAAAAATAGATTTAATGTTAATCTGATGAAATTAGTGTAATTTTTAAGCGACAGAAAATAAACATAACTATTAGACTCAAATGAAAACACCAACTGATCTGGAAAGGGTGAGCAGGTGGAGGGTGGTCTTAACTAGAGGAGGACACTTACACGGAGATGAAAGCTATCCTATAAATGGTGGTGGGGGACACATAAAAGCAACACTGTTTTATTTGCATTGTACAATAAGCTTGTGTGAGATTTTTTTCCAATGAATTTTTCTCTTACTACAAATTTTCAATATATGAAAAGTCATGAATACACAATTTGGAAATTGCTCTTTAGAAAAATAATTGAGAACAACAACAATAGCAACAACAACAATAAAAACCCAGAGGTACCTAATCAATAACACCTTTAAAAACCTTTCTGAAGTCATTTATTTTAAGCAATGGCTTCACAATTATTTTAAGCACCAAAACATTGATTTGAAGTAATGGAGGAAATGGTGTTACCATTGATAGAATTCAGGACATACTATCCCGAAATATGGTGCAGTGGCATTTGAGAAAGGAGCTGGAGGTACTAAGTCATTTTTATCCTTCTCCTACCATTGACTGGCACTTGAAGCAGGCCATAGACTGTGACCTTCATCTAAGGCATGTGGCAGGACTCACTGCAGAGATGCCCTGCTTATACCCTAAAAGTCACAGGAGTACAAAGAAGACATCAAGCAGATATTGCCACATACACCATGTATTATGAGTAAATCAACCTTCTTTGTTCAGGCATACATCTGGAGGAAGGCCACTCTTTATAAAGCTATGCAGAATTAAGCTGAGTATTTCATTGGTAGTCCCAGCATTTTGAAGGCTATTGCAAGGTCTCTTGAGCCAGTGCAATAATGGGAGAACCTAGATGACATAATGAGATTCTGTTTATAATAAGTTACAAAACAAAATAAAGTTCCCTGTTTCTCTTGTTCTACATTTATGAAAGCTCCATGTAAAACACAAATTGAGAAAATTCAAATCTCTCTCTTATTGATTTGTCTTTTTAAAAAGAAATAGATGTTGAGACATCTAGGCTGAGGCCTAGGAGTGAGAAAAATATACTTCTTAGTTCTGAATTCAACAAATCTGACTCCTCATCACCACCCAAAAATGGTAGGCAAAGGTGGAGCTTAGTAAATTGTCTTTGGATTTCCATTGCTATGAAGAGACACCATGACCAAGGCAATTCTTACAAAGGAAAACATATAATTGGGGCTGGCTTACAGTTTTAGTAGTTTAGTCCATTATCATCATGGCAGAAAGCATAGCATCATGCAGGCAGACATGGTGCTGGAGGACACTGAACTCTGACCCTTTGGATCAGAGTTCTACATCTGATCCAAAGGCAGCCAGAAGAAAGCTGTAGATTCCACACTGGGTAGAACATAAAACTAGGAATCCTCAAGGCCACACCTACTCTAGCAAGGCCACACCTACTCTAGCAAGGCCACACCTACTCTAGCAAGGCCACACCTCCTAGAAGTGCCATTCCTTATGCACCAAGAATTCAAATACAGGAGTGTATGGGGGCCAAGTCTATTCAAACCACCACAAAAATAAACAATAAATACCCAGAGAGTACTTGTTTAAATCTTGTTTGATGACGGCCCAAAGCAGAAAGGAATATTCAGTGATTTTTAACATTTACTCCCCATCCTTCTCCTACACGCCCCCTACACACAAACACATACACACACACACACACACACACACACACACACACACACACACACACAAACAGACACCCTTCTTAGTTAGACAACTTGGAAAAAACTCTGCAATTAGTAACTGGTAGACTGGCAGACATTGGTTTTTAAATTACATGTTAAGCTTTACCATATCTGGCAATAAGTTACAATATCTGACAACAGCAATAACTCAAGAATTGCACATATTTTCATGTTCTTCTTCAAACACATGTACTGATCCACCTCAGGATCAAGTTGTTGGAGGCCTTTGATACAGACTTTTCTTTAAAGACTAAGTATATCATTTTGACCCATTGTGTACCAAAATCCAGCCCAGGTAGCACTCACTGCTTCTATCTTTGGAAGTAGGTCTCCTGCCTAGAAATCTCTCTCGCTTCCTCTTGTGAGCTGAGTGAGTCACCCCGTCCTCAGTGAAACCATCTGTGGACCTCCTAAACTCCACAGTGTTTATTCTCACTTCTCTCCTCTCATAGAAACTAGACTTGTGGTTCAGAATAACTATCTCATTGTATTATAGCTGGTCCTGAAGCTGATGCTCTTTGTTTGATTATAAAATTTTTGAAGAAAAAAAGAAAAACCCAAAATGCAAAAATCCGTCACCTCTCTGGTGACTAACAGGAAGCTGGCAGACAAGTACCAAAAAACTCCTTCTCTATCAAAAATAGACCAGTTTTTTTTTCTTCTTATCGATAGTTCAGGAAAAACAAAACCACACACATGCACACACACACACATACACACACACACACACACACACACACACACACACACACACACAAATGTGTTTGTAGGTATCAAATACAAGTCCCTTCTTCTCGTATTACTAATTAAGCCAGAGTGCATGTACATCACCGAGGCCCTGGAGGTGAGGATCATGGGTAATCTGTACTTCCACCTGATTTCATGTGTGAGGAAGATAGTCACACTCTTAATGCAGAGGAGACTGTAAAGCATAGGAGAAAGGCTGATGGACAACCACATCCCTTGACATATTGGCTCTGCCTGCCATAAATACTTTTCTATTCTACCGATACCTTATCTTTAAATGAAATTTATAATGTTTAATAACTTGTTTTTGGTTTTTGTAGGTAGTAACAGAAAAGTTAACAGCACAGTATCTGTTAGTCACTGCTTCTTCACACCTGGTAGATACCACTGCTCAGAAGTAGCCCCTCTGCCTAATGCAATTACCCTTCCTTTAAAATTAGGCTCTTGTATTTAAAAAATATTTTACTTAACAGAAAGAGCTCTAGTCTGGAAAGTGCCATCTCTTCCTCCTGTTTTTCTGATTCCCTTTCAACACCTGGGACACAGTGCTTCCTGGCTCAAAATTTGTTCCTTGGGTTTTATTGAAGTGGTTGACATCATTTTCCTCCAAATATAGCTTTTTGCATGTGTACTACAGTACTCTCAATGGCCACTCTCTTCCCAACCACATAGTACATGCGCCCTTGCACCCTGCCAGGCTGTGATGACCAGATAATTTTTCAGCTGCAAGCTCATAGTTTTTATTTTAATCTGGAAACTTATAAAAATAACAATACTACATTACTTTCTAATTCACAGAGTGACTTTAGTCTTC
This sequence comes from Montemys delectorum, assembly GCA_019843815.1. Taxonomy (NCBI): domain Eukaryota; kingdom Metazoa; phylum Chordata; class Mammalia; order Rodentia; family Muridae; genus Montemys; species Montemys delectorum. Next base: position 9,203 of record JADRCD010232995.1, read on the forward strand.
TGCTTTCTAACTCCTTTCATTTCTCTTACATAGGCCAGCCAATGCTGTGGCTTCTGCTCCCCTCCCATATTTAATCAGAGCAACCAATGCTGAGAATTTTTAAAAGGAATTTAATTTGATCTGATTTGAAACATTTATTTATTCCATATGGCATTTAAAGCAACTGAATTATTTTTGGTCCTGATGTTGCAGAGATAAGATGAGAACTTTGGAAGGGGGAGTCCAGATATACACAAACTGGAAATCAATGAGCAGTTTCGTTGCAAAGATCTCCTGTGAAACAGAACTCAACAGAGTTCACAAGAACGGGAAAAAAAATTACATGACAATTTTGGTGAATCTAAAGTCACCAACAAAAGGCTCCTTAGTTCGGGGGTTAAATTAGATTTCATGTGGCAGTGGCCTTGTGGTTTTGATCTGTGTTAACACCAAGTAAGAGTCATGCTGTGGGGCCTTGTCACTGGTGAATAGCACTGTACATACCCCTTTAGTGACAAGGAATGAGGTAAGGGGGCTAAGTGGCCTAGATCAGTCTGCCTGCACTTTGCACCAGTTCAAGAAGAGCCTGGTGATTAGCAATTACTCAAGAAACAGACATACTATACAATCTTGTCTAATCCAGAAAGTGTGATTTTTTTTTCTTCTACATGCATACATGTAGAAGCTCTGTTATTGTCAACCCAGTAGCTACAGTTGACCATTTTGGCATAGCTGAATCTATTTTCTTATAACAAAACAAAAGAACTAACAGGCAAGGGAAAAAAAAACAATTTATTAGAGAAACTTTAAATCCCAAACCTGTTTATCAAACATTGCCTTAAATCCACTCACATATATATGAGTGAAGTGTTTAAACCAACGTGAGGTATAATTTGTAGTGGGATTTTTGTTGATTGGTGGTTGACATTTTAACAACAGCAGAAAACAAATCTAATACATAAGCACAGAGGCCAAAAAATAAATATAAAATTCTGTGAGGAGTCTTCCACTGGGGCCAGTAGGGTGCTGTGGTTAAGAATGAAAACAAATTGCTTAGCCCTCACCATGCTCCCTAAGTCAGGATGGCTTTCCTGTGGGAAAGGCCATCCCTTAGAATATATGTTACAAAGCTATGGTCACAGACATTTTAGCCAGTGAAGAGCGCTGCTGCAGTTTGCATGATCGCTGGGTTCCAAGCATGAGTCATGCTTCCTGTTCAGCACACAGACAGAGCCTCTGTTTGAGAGGCTTCGTTATTTGGTAACAGAATGGCAGCAGAATGGTTCTGTGGCAGTGAGCTGGAAGCAATCACAGTTACTGGGCTTACACGCCTGAGAAATGCAAATAGGTTTCATCTGCAGGGATACGGGTTGGTGGCTTGACTCAAAACACTTCATACTCTTAGGAAGAAGGAAGTTAAACCACAGGCTTAATCCTTGACTAAACCTTGAGGTATCCCTTACCACAAATTAGAAAATTGAAACCAAAATGGGTTCAGCCCTTCCAACACCAAAGAGCTCAGGTCTTAGCTCAGAGGCTGTCAAAGTCATCACACTGGATCTTTTTACTTGGTTCATGCCCAGTGGCTTACTTTGAAGCCTTGTTCGGGCAGAGCCATCAAACCATGAGCTATGGGAACAGAGACTAGGTGGCAATAAGACTTGAACAGGGAGTTTCAAATGACGAGAATGATCAATACTTCGTATCTGCAAGTTGTATTCCTACAAGTGTTCCTCTCTGACCAACTGCCAACTCAAAAGCAAAATGTATCTGCATTGAACATGGGCAGTATTTCTCTGGTAATTATTGCCTAAATAATACAACATTAAAACTGTGCATAGAGCACCATCATTGTGTTTGTTTTTCTATGTAGTCTAAAGGTGGGTTGAAGGAAGTTGAGGGAACACATCGGTTGTAGTCAGTGTTATATTACTGTATACAAAGGACTTCAGAATTAGTAGATTTCAATATCCTTGGGGTCATGGACTCAAACCCTCTGGGATAGAGACAACTTAATTACTGAATGTCTCCATGTAACTACAGATCCTTTTACTTTCTGAAAACAGCTATTAACCTGAAAACTACTACCTTTACTGTTATAAGATAAACTTATTATAAACACTTTGCTCCAGAAATATATTTTTAAAAAAAGTAGAGGAGAGGATCCACCAATGCCATTTCATACACAGGGTTCTCTGCCAATTACAGATATTCACAATGATACCAATATTTAAGATAGTAAGAGAAGGGCTAGACTATAGCTCAGTAGTAGCACATTTGAAAGTGTGAGATCTTAGGTCTCAAATACCACTAAAATATCCTTCCCCACCCCAACCCCCCAAAAAACACAACAAAAATGAAAGCAAGAGAGGCAGTTGTGCCTTAAACTTGTTTATAAGAATGTTTTATTTTATTCTACCTCTTACCAAGGTAAACTGTTTTAAGGAATCCTGCAACTATTTTTCAACTTTTTTTCATATGAGAAAAAGTCCAGAGAACAGTAGCTATAGCTAGTTTAAGAAATAAGTGATTTGAAATGAAGGGGTAGAGAAGAAGTCAATTAGTTATGAGTATCTATGAGCTAGAGTGACCTCACAAAACCTGACTTATTTAATCCTCACAATAAAAACAATAAAGTTCTTGCTGACGCAGAATTTCAGGCACAAAACATGTCCACTTCTTTCTAAGGTTTTCTAATGAACATTTAAATCAGGGAGTATTGATACTTTCACTAATTCAATCAATAAACAGTGAGTGCTAATGATTTCCTGAAATATGTGGACTATTTCATTAGACAACAAATGGAATGTAATAAAGTAGCAAACTTCTGTGTCTCTGAAGCTCTTTAGCTAGCAGAAGAAACACATGATGCTGGGTGACTCTGCAGTAGTTGAGATGCAAATTGTGTCAACTAGCTGTTGGAAGTGAAATTTGATTTTATCTTATTTTAAACTAATAAGTTAGTCTGTTTCTGCTTCATTGATGATGGCAGAAGACAGGAAACTCCTGGTTAAGAGACAAAGGACTTCATTAATCATGTGTGGCACAGCAAGCAACATGAGCATTAACACACTTAGGTTGGTTTTTCTTGTTGCCTTTTCCCGGATTCCTGGTGTGGTGTGGAGTGCCCAGACAGATACCCAAAGCTCTGTGCTACACAGGAGAAATATTGAACGTGAAAATGCTAACTGGTGTTTGGCTTGGAGGGTAACATATCTTAATCTTCTAAAACTGGTATCTATGAACATAGCAGTAGGGAAAACGACAACAGCAAAAATCCTACAGTGCTTTGCAACGTTGTCACATATGAATGGCATGCAAACCATCCAGAGTCCTGTTAAGGATATTCTCTCAACGCCAGTCACAAACTCTAATTCAGTGCTGGAGGGGAATGAGTGGGCTACAGTGAGAAGTCCAGTCTATCTTCCTTCAAATGTCCAATGATCTCCTTTATAAAGTTCTAGAAGGTGCGATATAATTACATGTGGATTGCTCTCTGGAGCCAAAGAAGAGTCCAGCATGCAAGGATCATCCGTCAGGTTCCTGGTTGTGAGATGAGGTACTAAAAGGTACAATATAAAGCATGATGTATCCACTGCATAAACCAGGACAACAGAAGCATCTTTTGTTGTTCAAGTCAATGCATGCTAGGTTCTGTGCCTGAAGAGCTCAGCCCAATTCTAAAGTGTTTTCATGATAAAAACATGCTGAGTGTGTCATTCAGCAGTATATATGATAACTTGTTAATTTGGGAATGTTTATAATAAACATAGGAGTAGGTAGACAGGCATAGAGACTACAAAGTATAGAAACAACACAACTGGTTATTTGCACAGAACTTTCTCATTGTAAACTATTAACTTTTAGTGCACCTATTTATCAAAAGTCAGATAAAAACAAATAAATAACAATATCTAAAGAGTTTCAATATAGGAACTAAGACTTATGCTGTCATTAGGAGAGCCAACGAAGAAAGTCATGGAAATGGCTACTTTCAATCTCAGCATATGGCACCTAAGGGGAGCTTTTCAAAAGCTCCTCAGTATAGTGAGATCATTATCAAAAATCTCTATATTGCTCTAGGTACGTTATCTCAGCTGCTAAAGTTTAAAGCTTGCTGACAGTTTTGGAGTCACAGGTATATAATTTGAAGTAATAAAGTCAAGAAAGAGTGACTTTCATCATTTGGATATTGCTCTTATATTCCTGCCTCATAAGGTGATTGCTATCTATAAGCCAGGAAAGAGAATCCTCGTCCCGATCATGCTGAATGTTGGCGGGGAACTATTTGACTTATGGAACTGAGAGAAAGAACTACAAATTATGTAGGACTCAGGCTCAGTGATTACGAGCACTGGATGTTCTTTAAGAGGTCCCAAGTTCAATTCCCAGAACCCACACGATAGCTCACTGCTGTAGATAGGTACTACCGCAGGCCCTGACAGGGAAATGGCCAATGGCCACTCCACTAGAGATCTCGCATGGCTGGTGGCCCTCTCTATCATGGAAGCACAGCAAATGCCTTTACTCCTCCTGTGCCTTTTAGCCCACCTGCAGGGACCTGGAAGTCCTGCTTGTTCCACCCAGGCATTGGCCGCTAGCATCGTAATTGATTTATCAAGAACCAATTAGAAAACAGCATCTTCAGCATTCACATGCAGATTCCTGATCAAAGTGTCAGAACCACTCCCTACAATGTTGGACTCCCCGATTACAGTATTTTGTCTAGACAGTCTGAACTGAGAAGACAATGATCAAATACTAGCTTGTCTATCTGAAAGCTTAGCTTCCTCCTTTTGAGAAAAGAAACAGGGAATCACCTTCACATCACAAAAACACACAGTAAGTAACACTCCCTGCTCAAGTGTAGACCACAGGAGTCAGCAAAGGTAGGCCAATGCCCTCTGAACTCTCTAACTCTCTAGGTTCTGTCCTCACAGACCACCATTCCTCTCCTCTCCAAAGTTTACCACGTGTTATTTTGTCTAGCCCCTAACTCGAGTGGACATCTCTTGCTCAAGGATAGGCTGTGCCAACCGGACTGCGTGCCTGTGGACCCCTTTCTCCCTCTCAGTACCCCTCTATCCTCTCTCTAATCCTCACTCTCTTCTTTAACACTATGTTCTAACCTCCATCTCAAGCATAGACAACCTGCACCACAAGAGGCCATGCTGACTGCCATAACTTTAGCCCCCAACTTTGGCAAAATACCTCTGCTCAACCACAGACAAAAAGACAGTAAGACCAGGAGGCCAGAATGGGAACAAAATACAAGGACAAAAACATCCATCTAACAAAGACAAACTCAGAAATTAGTACCTAGACCCTAAATACAGATGCCTAGACAACAAAGTAAAAGCACAATCCACAGCAAGCAGGGCAATATATCAAAACCAAAGCCCACCTACACTAATACAATAATCGCTGAATATTCCCAACTCAGACTAAGTATAAGAAAAAGACATTAATATCAATTTCATGAAAATTATAGAAATTGTTAAAGAAGTGAATACATCCCTTAAAGAAAGAGGAAAAAAACAAAACAAAACAAAATAAAACAAAAAAATGTAAGAAATGAATAAATAAATCCCTTAAAGAACATCAAGAAGAATGTGGGAAAAAGTTGAAGAAAATTCATGAAACTCTTCAAGACTAGAAAATAAAAATAAAAACAATGAAGAAAGCACAAACAGAGAATTCTGGAAATGAAAATTTTAGGTAAGCAAACAGGAACTATAAAGGCAAGCTTTACCAACAGATTACAAGAGATGGAGTAGAGTGCCCAAAGGAAAATTTCTGTCATAAAGATAATGATAGGAAAAGTGGATCCATTGGCCAAAAAAATATTAAATCTAAAAAAATTCCTGGCACAAAATATCCAGGAATGTTGGCAAAATATGAATAGGCCAGACATAAGCAGTGGAACAGGAGGGGTAGAAGGAAGAAGAGGAGGTAGAAGTAAAGGAGGATGAGGCAATAAAAGAAGAATAACAGCTTAAATTCCCAAAAATATTTTCAAAATATCATAAAAGAAAAATTTCCTAGTCTAAAGAATGAGATTCCTACAAAGGCACAAGAAGCATATGGAATTCCAAATAAATGAGACCACAAAAGAAAGTCCTCCTGTCACATGATAATCAGAACACTAAACATACTCAACAAAGAAAATATTTAAACCTGCAAGAAGAAAACACATGATAACATATAAAAGCATACCTATTAGAATTAATCTACCTTTTCAGTAAAGAATAAAAACCCAGGAATGACCTGGACAGATGTGCTATAAATTCTAAGAGATCAGAGATGCCAGTACAGGCTACTACAGCCAGCAAAAATTTGAATCACAACCATTAGAAACGAAAAATATTCCATGATAAAGTCAAATTTAAACAAAACCTATCTACAAATCCAGCCCTATATAAGGCTATTAAAAGGAAATCACCAACAGAAGGAATTTAACTTCACCCATGAAAACACAGGAACTAAATAAGCCCACAACAGCAAAACAAAGAGTAGAGAAGCACACACATACACACACACACACACACACACACACACACACATACACACACACACACACACATGCATACACACACACACATACACACACAGACACACACACACATACACACACACACAGACACACACACACACATACACACACACACATACACACACACACACATACACACACACACATACACACACACACATACACACACACATACACACACACACACACACACACACACACACACACACACA
>JADRCD010232996.1:0-16792 GCA_019843815.1 Montemys delectorum
CAGATGGACCTAACAGACATGTACAGAACATTTTAGCCAAACATAAAAGAATACTCATTCTTAGCAGCTCATGGAACTGGCTCCAAAGTGACCACATCACCAATCACAAAGCAAGTCTCAACAGATACAGGGAAACTGAAATAACACCCTGTATCCTCTCAGATAACCATGGCTTAAAGATGGATTTCAGCAACAACAGAAAGCTTACAAACTCATGGAACTAGAAAAACTGAATGTAACATGGGTCAAGAGAGGAATAAACTAAAAACTTTCTAGAATGCAATGAAAATGAATATTCAGCATACCCAAACTCATAGGACACAATGAATGTGGTGCCAAAGGGAAAGTTCCTAGCACTGGGTACCTACAAAAAACAAACAAACAAAAAAAGGAGAAATGGCATACTAGCAACTTAACAGCACGTCAGAAAGCTCTAGAACAAAAAAGTAAGATCACCCAATAGGAGTAGATGGCAGGAAATCATAAATCTGAGAGCTGAACTCATTAAAAACAGAAACAAAGAAAAAAAATGAAACAAATCGTTGGAGCTCAAAAAAAATCAACAAGATAGAAAAATTCTTATCCAAACTAACTAAAAGAATATCCAAATTAACAAAATGAAAAAAGTGGACATGGCAACAGGCATGGAGGAGATTCAAAGAGCTGTTATTAGGTTAGACTCCAAAACTTCTACTCCACCACATTGGAAAATCTGAAGTAAATAGATAATTTTCTTGATAGGTATCACTTACCAAAGTTAAAACAAAATCAGATAAACAACAATGACAATTATGACAATGACAATGACGACCATGACAATGACGACAAGCCTAGGGCCAGATGGTTTTAAGGCAGACTTCTACCAGACTTTCAAAGAAGAGTTAACAAAAGGAACATTGCAAATTCATTTTGTAAGACCAGTTATCCTGATTCTCAAACCACATAAAGATTCAACAAGGAAAAGAATTACCTGCCAATTTTCCTTATGAACACAGATGCAAAAACACTCAATAAAATATTTGCAAAGTCAATCCAAGAACACTTCAAAGAGATCATCCACCATGATCAAATAGGCTTCATTCCAGAGATTCGGGGATGGCTCAATAAAATAAATAAATAAACAAACAAACACATATATACATACATACATAATCAGTAGGGCTGGAGAAATGGCTTAGCAGTTAAGAGCACCGATGAATGTTCTTCTAGAGGTCCTGAGCTCAATTCCTAGAAACCACATGGTGGCTCACAGCCATCTGTAATAGGATCCAATGCCCTCTTCTGGTGTGTCTGGAGACAGCTGTAGTGTACTGATATATCTATATCTATAGCTATATCTGTATCTATATCTATAGTCTTTTTAAAAAAATCAGTAAATATAATCTGCCATATAAAAACATTGAAAGGGAAAAAAAAAACCCACCAAAAAGAAACCCAAAAACAAAATACAGGACTATTTCACTAGATGCACTGAAGGCCTTTGACAAAAATACCATAAAATTTCTGGAGAGATTAGGGATATAAAGGTCATAACTAAATATAATAAAGTCAATTTACAGCAAGCCTATATCCAACATCAAATTAGATGGAGGAAAACTCAAAAAGGTTCTGCTAAAATCAGGAACAAAACAAGGCTGTTCACTGTCTCCATATCTGTTCAATAAAATATTTGAAGTTCTAGACAGGGCAATAAGACAACTGAAGGAGATGAAGGGGATACAAACTGGAAACAAAGAAGTCAACGTTTCATTATCTGAAGATGATACAACAGTATACATAAGTGACCCTAAAAATTCCACCAGGCTCTTTATGGCTGAGAAACAGTGAAGTGGCTTGCTACAAGATTAATGAAGAAACAAAACAAAACAAATCAAAACAAACAAAAACCCAGTAGCCTTCCTGTATACAAATGACAAATGGACTAAGAAGGAAGGCAGGGAAACAACACCCTTCACAGTACCATCCAGTTATAAACTGTCTTGGGGTAACTCTAACTAAGCAGGTAAAGGACTTGAATGATAAAAACTTCATCTTTCTAGAATGAAAGTTAAGAGGGTATCAGAAGAGGGAAGAAAGACCTCCCATGCTCATGGGTCAGTAGAATCAACATAGTAAAAATGGCCTCAAGGCCTGGCACCCCAAACCATACCTTTTCAATTCTGTCCTGCTATAGGCCATAGGCATCAATAATCACCAATCAGGAATACCTTAGCATGACATCACTTGGGTCTATCCACTTGTGTGGATTCTCTTATTCTTTGGGGGAACCAGACCTTGGTGCCAGTATTTAGCATTGTAATACATAGCAAAAGACCAAACCTCCAGGTTCCCTTTTTTAGTCCAATAAAAGGCTAAATAAGTTGAATAGAAGTATAAGAATTATGAAAACTATAATGTATTATATACATTTATAACGTCTAGTCCATTCGGCAACTTAGATAAAGTATCATTTATCCTATCTTGATGAGTTCAGAATTTTGTATCTAAATCATGTTCAACCCTAATTTGTATTATCAACCTAAAAACATCTTTGTAGACCTACAACAACTTCTTCAATGCTAAACAATTTAAGTTTATAGTCAGACTATGACCATCTATCTTCACCTCCATCAGAGACCTGAGAAGGAATAAATATTACCTGAGTATGCAGGAGGAGCAGGGAATCAGCGTCAAAAAATTATAAATATGTCAGAGACAGCTGATCATTCTATAACATTATTTTCTATAAGGTTGGAATACTCATTTTCAGCCTTGTGTCCCAGGATATGTGACAGACCTTATATGAAGCTAGGATTGTGAAGGACCTGCTTATCCTGTCTTGGCAGAGTTCGGCAGTCGGCTATCCTGTGTCTGTCTGTCCTTTTTGGACAGTGTTTTGTCTCCAGATAAAGTTAGGGCACTTTCCTTGCCCAGTGGCTAGTCTGCCACTGTAGCTCCTATGGAGGTTATTGATGTTCACCATCTTCTTTGAGGTGGAATGGGGGTATTGTCAGGAACAGACCTGTCTTACAGTCAAAAGACCTTTTAATAATGAAATAATTTAAAGTGCCATATTCTCTGGATCTCTGAGGCTTTGAAGACCATCTATTTATTTATAGCATATCTAAATTGTCAAATCATTATTTATTCATAGCATTTATTACCTGAATAACATTTAAAACATTCTATTTTAGCTCAATAAACTAGCATTCAATGTGACCCTGAGTTTGCCTGATGATTGAAGTGTATTACTTATTTTAAACAGTTTGTAATAACAGCCATTAAAAGGACTGGGACTAAACGTCGTATTTTAAAATGAGTTGTGTATGCACAATGCCTATATGAGAATGGAGTCGCATATGTATATATGATGTTGTAACAAAATTATTCTTAAATTTTGTATGAATATACAAAGATTTATACCACTGAAAACCTTAAACCCATATCCTGTTGTAACAAAATCAATCTTAAATTTTGTGTCAATACACAAAGATTTATGCCAGCAAAAACCTTAAACCTGTAACCATATACAAAATTTTGTAACAAAATGTAACCTCAATTTTGCAGCAGAATATAAAGCTATCTACCAATGTAAGATTATGCGTATACAATGTTTTGTTGTTTTTGTTTTTGTTGTTTGAATGTAGATTCAAGCTCTCTACCCTTTCTCTCTCACTCTCTTCTTTCCCTGACCCTTTCTCCCTCTCTCCCTCCCAACTCTCTCTCCATGTATTCCTAGCTGGTACCCCTTCCTGTCTCTCTGTCTTTCTCTGCCTCTACTTTTTTTCTCAACTGCCTTTCCCATGCCTCTGAAATAAACTCTATATTCTATACTACTAAAAAAAAAAAAAGTAGACTCAATAATCCACCCTTGTTTTTCTAATTTGTTATAGTATTTCTATACTCCCTTTTCTTTTTTCTTTTCCTTTTTTAAAAGATTTATTTATTATTTTAAATAAGTACATTGTAGGTGACTTCAGACACACCAGAAGAGGGTGTCAGATCTCATGACAGATGGTTGTGAGCCAGCATGTGGTTGCTGGGATTTGAACTCAGAACCTTCAGAAGAGCAGTTGGTGCTCTTACTGAGTCATCTCACTAGCCATCCCTTTTCTTTTCAACCCCCCTCCTCTTACCTATGAAAGGAAGAAGGACATAGAAAAGAATAGGAAAGATATATATATCCCCTGAGTCTAAGCTCCCTAGTTAGTTTCCTCTCGTCCAAAACCATAATTATTTGTAATCATCCCCTAAAATAACAACATGTATCTAAAACTCATAAAATGATCAAAACCGTCAACCCCACTTAAGGGACCAGGACCATGGTCTTCTTATAATTGCTTCTTCCTGATTTGGGGCAAAGAATTACTGTTTGGGGGCCTAAAAGGAAACTAGAAAAATGGTTAAAAGTCCAAAGAGAGCCAGCTGGCATCATTTGTTATACTGTATCTAGGTGTTAGAAAGCTCAGGGCTTGGGGGCTGGTGAGATGGCTCAGTGGGTAAGAGCACTGACTACTCTTCTGAAGGTTCTGAGTTCAAATCCCAGGAACTACATGGTGGCTCACAGCCACTCGTAATGAGATCTGACGCCCTCTTCTGGTGCGGCTGAAGACAGCTACGGTGTACTTATGTATAATAATAAATAAATCTTTAAAAAAGAAAGCAAGCAAGCTCAGGGCTTAATTGAAGTCTTGACTGGAACACTCTGACTCTGGAAGGATGGATGAACCAAGGCTTTCTGGGAATAGCAGTCCTCTCTGGAGCTAGTCTAGAAAAAAGTCTCTGGATATAGCATCAGTCTGAGGCAGGATTGATCGGGGAGCTGAAACAGCGGGTCTGTGCATGTCAGCACCCTCAAGGTAAATCCTGTCAGGGCTGCCCTTCTGGCCTTTCATTCTGTAACATATAAATCTTACTGGCAGTATATACTTCTATAAAGGCATGTGTTCAGGATGCACAGATCAATTAAAGATGATTTCTCATTCCTTGTTTGAGCAGGTGGAAAACAACTGTCTTTCTTTAGAAGTTAGTTTGACCATATAACCAAGCTGTGATATAGATTTCCACTTATCACCATCGGAATGGAGGATGGTATGTAATAACAAGCCATTAGAATTCTGTAGCCAGCAAGACTTACTGGACACGTGAGCTGAGTTTTTGGCTGGAGACATAGATAAGTCTCAGTCAGTTAGAGTTGTTTCAATAGAGGGTTTAGTGGTATACATTACCAGTGCATTTGGTCCTTTTGCTTTTTTCCTGTCTGCAGCCCAGATCTTCAGGGGGTCTCCCACTGAATAAGGATCTGATCCTTATTACTTTGGAAGAAGTCCAAAGGTTTTCTTCTTTTCTTTTAACACAGATATAGAACCTTTCTCCCAAAGTAGCATGTCTTTGACCCAGCAACGCAAACTCATCAAAATTATAGACTGATTCACCCTAGCAGCCCAATCTTACTTAGGTTTGCTCTATATTGACATCTCTCATAGAGGGTTTGTAATACCACCATAACATAGCTCATACCACTGAGCTCATAACCAGTTTCATTTTTATAATTAAAACAGTTAAAAGCAATTACTATTTTTTTCCAGACATGGTTTCTCTGGAACTCTGGCTGTCGTGGAATTCGCTCTGTAGGCCAAGCTGGCCTCGAACTCAGAAATCCACCTGCCTCTACTTCCCAAGTGCTGGTATTAAAGGCATGACCACCACTGCCTGGCTGAAACCAATTTTGTTAAAAGTGAGTTCTTACCCTAAAGTGGGGACTAGTATGTTGTAAAAAAAATATTTAATCTCAATTGGGGCTTTCTACCCTACCTTGATCATTCAGTTCCCATGACTTTTATTGTTTTAATATGCCTTAACCAGCACTAGAGCTAGGCAAATATCTACCTTCTATGTTACTATAATCTGTTTCCCCATCAATAAGCCCATGTTATAATTTGCTGGGTGGCGTCTGGGCAGCTCCTAACTCCAGTTGGCTAGAACTCATAGCCATGTTTTCAAGACTCACCTACCGCATGGCATCTTCCTGTTGCCACTTTCTCTCTTTTCCTCGTAGTTCTCCTCAGACCTCGAGCCCCAGAACCACAAACCCTGTGTCTTAGGATTCATTGCTGGGAAGAGACACCATGACCAAGGCAACTCTCATAAAGGACAATATTTCACTGGGGCTGACATCCTTCCTTGCCTAAGTTCAGCTGTCCAGGAACTTGCTGTGTAACTGACCTTGAACTTAGATCCTCATGCCTCTCTCTCTCTCTCCTGAGTTCTAGGATTAAAGAGGTAAACTTGCTCCACACCAGGCTAGCCTTCAATCCAGAGATCTGCTTGTCTCTGTCTCCTGGAATTAAAGGTATGTACCAATATGCCTAGGCTTAAGCTTTTCATGGTGCTATTCCTTAAGATTTGGATCAAAAGCCTGTGCTTTCCAGCTTCTAGCCTAAAGATCTAGATCACAGTTGTGTTTTCCATTTCTTGACTGTACCTCATTTCTAACCAAAAGTCTAAATGAAAACAATAACCAAGTCCCTTGTTCCATTGCAAAAGTATAAGCAATAAGTTTAGCAGGGTGAGATCTTGCACTTAGATTACTACTCCCCATATCTGGACTCAGCTCCATTCTACTTCCTGGTGTCCTTTGAGCCATATAATTTGTACTTTACTTTCTCACCTTTTTCCTTTTCATTAAAATGCTCTTCATAAAGAGTGAACTTTAGGGCCTGGAGAGATGGCTCAGCTGTTAAAGGCTAGGCTCACAACCAAAAATATAAGAGTGAACTTTAGTAATCAACAATAGAATTCATACCCAGCTGCTTAGAGACTTCCCTTTTTCAAAGCAATTAATCTAAATCTCCTCATTTCCTCTCAGACTCACTCTTCAGACGATGGTAAAAGCAGGTACGTTCTTCACCAAAATATCGAAAAGACAACCAAACCAAACCAAACCAAACCTAAACAAAACAAAAAACATATAAAAGCAAGCAGTTTCTAGGCCACATACTAAAACCCCTTGGGTCAGGTTGGCACAGTTCCAATCGTCCTCAGCAACAATGTCTTCCAGACTCTGACTAGGATGCTCCATTAAGCCCCACTTAAATCATTCCACTGCTTCCCAAATCCAAAGTCCCCAAATCCACATTCCTCCAAACAAAACATGATCAGGCCGATCATGGTAATACTCCAGTCCCTGGTACCAACTTCTGTCTTAGAGTTTTAACGCTGTAAAGAGACACTATATCAAGGCAACTCTAAGGACAACATTTAATTGAGGCTGTCCATCATCATCAAGGTGGGTGCATGGCAGCTTTCAGACAGACACGGCAGGCACAGGAGGAGCTCAGAATTCTACATCTCATCCAAAGGAAGCCAGGAACAGACTGGGCATCCTTAGGCAGCTAGGAGGAGGGTCTCTAAGTCCACCCTCACACTTCCTCCTACAAGGCCACACCTCCTAATAGTGCCACTCCCTGGCCAAAGCATATTCAAACCACCACACCCACCTACCTCAATTCTTCCCGGCTATAGGCTGTAGGCATCTTTATTCACCAATCAGGGATAAGTTGCTGGGCAAGGTCACATAATATTACTTGGGTTTACATGTGGATTCTCTGGTCCCTGGGGCAACCAGGCCTAGGGGGTCAATATGTAGTAGCATGGCAATGCATAGCAAAAGGCCAAACCTCAACAGAGTAAGGCCCAACACAGAAGTGATACACTTACCCTTGAACCACAATGTACTTAGTTGGATCACAGCCAACACTAATTTCAAACACCTAAAAATGAAGCAAATTTTATAAATTGAGCTCAGCAGCTCTGACTTGAATGATCTAAGCTAGAGATGGAGCCACAGATGGTTACAGTTTAGATTAGAAACACAGACTGAATCTCTTATCCGAAATGCTTCTTACCTGGAGTGTCCCTGCTTTTATAATAGTTGCATATATCTAATGAGATATCTTAGGGCTGAACCCCAGGGGATCCTGCCTGCTATCTCTACTGCTGCAACCCTATCCACTCCACATCTGCACCCTGCATGGTAGCCTCTGCCAGCAGGCATCTACCATGTGCTTAATTCAAGTGGCAGCTCGTCAGGGAATTAAATGGCCTTGCATGTATCAGCTTCTCTTGCTTTGCCTGTTCCCTAACCCACATGTATAGTCAGAGGACGAACAGGTCAACTACTGACAGGCTGTGTGCTGGGCCTGTGCTGTTTGTTTTAAACGCCCTAACCTCACGTGTGATATCCTACTGTTTCTGTGCACATGCTGTGATTACAGGAAACCATGTGTCCCTGCATCCCAAGCATCTGTATTTATTTGTTGAAAGACAATGAAATACCTGTGGATATGGTAGCCTAGGAGCCAGCACAGTGTCTGCCCTACTGTGAGAAGCGACACTCTGGAGTGCAAGGAGAAAGTGACGGTGACATCATAGACACCCCAAAAGGAGAGGCATCGAATCCCCACTCCATTGTAAATGTCTGTATTCCTCATGTGGTCACTGAATAATGACTGGTTGCTGGTGACACTGACATGGACCAACAGTAGATTAGAGACTCAGAGCTCTGAGATAATTGAGTACTGGTGTGGCTGCAGGAACATTTTGGACCAGTTTCTCACTCACCTCAGTGCCCGCTGTTGGCTGTGCCTGGTCTTGGAGTGCCTCTGACTGCTGAGTGTCTACTTATTCTTTAGTCAGAAATTTCACCTGTTTTTTTTTTTTTTTTTTTTTCCCCCACCTTTCCCTTTTAAATGAAAGCGGCCTGCTTTTTCCTCTGAGCTACTCGGTAACAGTGCACCATGCAGTCTTCTACCGGGTGTGTTTCCTTCTAGGGAGGCCATTCTATAACTCCCATCACCAAGTGCCCAGACTGAAAGGCAGAAGTGCAACTGCGGCACAATAAGCACTTCTGAGAAAACAACAAGCAAGCTAGCAAACAGAGAATGGACACGTGTGATCCCTGTGGGCATGTCTGGCAGACTCCTTTGAGAAATGAGACCCAAGTGCACTTTTCCCCAAGTTTCAATTTCCCTTTACACAATTGATCTTCAAACCTTAAAAGACTAGTTATGTGACCTTCTTGCATACATTTATCCAATCCCACTTTAGAGGAGAAGCTCATAGAAGGCAGAGCTTTCAAACCAAAGGATGGCTATTTTCCCTGAGGCCGCCAAAGATAATGTGTGTTATTAATTTACTAACGGTACATTGTTTTTGTGTGTGTCTATGTGTTTGCTGTGCTACATGTGTGCCTATGTCCGTATAGGTACATGTATGTTCTGGTACATATGCATGTGTGCACTTAGGAGTAGACAAGCGGGTGGAATCAGGAGTCACCCTCAAATGCTCTCCACCTGACTTGTGGAGGCAGGCCTCTCTATCAAACTCAGAGGCCACAGACAAGACTAGTCTATCTACCCACTTGTTCAGGGGATCCCCTAATTCTCCCATCCAAGTGCTGGAATTTCAGGTGGGCTGCTCTACCCACCCATATAAGTTCGGGGGACCCAAACTCCAGTCCTTAACATTGTGTGGCAATAGCTTTATCCACTGAGCCTTTTCCTAGCCTCTGACTATATATATATATTGAAGAAAAGAATTTGACCTTCCACCCCATGCCACTTACCTGTTTGGCCATCGGACACGTTTTTGAAAATTCACTAGGTTGGAACTGAAAAAGCACAAGACCCATGTTCTTTTCTCTAGGAGAAATAAGTTATTGTAGAATGAGAACAGGTGACAGGACCAACTGTCAAGTCCCATTTCATGATGGCACTGACCCCCTCTGAGGAGGTAGAGACGCTCGTAGGATGGCTAAGTCCATCAAGGGAGCTTTTCACTGTTGTACTCCTGAATTCTGCTTCCTTCTTTGGAGCCACCTACACCTTGACCAGATTCATGGCATAACTAGGAACAGAAGTGAGCACCCACCAGCATTTTAGGGGCATCTCACGCCCATTATAAGTATCCTCAGTCCCTGAATACTGGGGTTCTGCACCTGATGCCGTCTCCTGAATGTGCTATTCCTTTTGCCCACAGTAGTTCCCACCCCACTGGAAACACCTTTGAAACAATGAGGAATAATTCACGTCCTAACCACATTAAACCGGTTACACTGATTTGAATGCCAAGAAAGGTTAGCTATAATGCTTTCTTAGTCACCAAGTGTACACAGATCATTTTCTGTTTGAGAAAAGTAGAGGTTGCAGAGACAACAGGCACAGAATGTCTGAAGGCATGACTCAGACACTCCACTTCCTGACAAGATTCTAATTTGGAGGTGTTAGGTTGGACTAGGGAAAAGAAAGTGCCTCAGATAACTGTGTGGTCTACAATATAATTCTCAGCAAACAACCACAAATCCAAAAATTCCCAAGGGGACCAATACCTTTGATAGAGACATTAGTCATTTTTCGGGGATATGATAACGTGCCCTGACAAAAGCGATTTAAAGGGAGTGGAGTCTGAGCTCTCAGTTCCTTGACTTCATGAGGAAGTCAAGGCTGTCAGGATTGAAATGTCAGACTGCCACACCCTCAGTCAGGGAGCAGAGAAGGGTGAATGCTTGTGCCAGGCTGCCTGTTCCTTCCTCCCTCCCGGTGTCTCGGTTGGGGTTATTAAGCTGGATAAAGCAGCCTAGCCAAGCACCAATGACCAAAGAGGAGGAAAGGGTATATTGGGTTTACACTTTCACATTGCTGTTCGGCATTAAAGGATGTCAGCGTAGGAACTCAAATAGGACAGGAATCCCCAAAAGGGGGCTGATGCAGAGACCATGGAGGGGTGCTGCTTACTGGCTTGCTCCTCATGGCTTGCTCAGCCTACTTTGTCCTATAGAACCCAGGACCACCAGCTCAGGGATGACTCCACCCACCATGAGCTGGACCTTCCCCAATCACTAATTAAGAAAATGTCCCACAGCAGGATCTTATGGGGCATTTTCTCAATTGTGGTTCCCTCCTTTCAGATGACTCTAGTGGTGTCAAGTTGACATAAACCAGCCAGCACCCCTGGGAATGTTCCCACTCAGAATGGTCAGGTCTTCCCACCTCAGTTAACCTAATCATGATGGCCCCCATAGGCATGTTCAGAGACCATCTTCCAGATGAATCCAGGACGCATCAAACTAACAGCTAGATTACCCATCCCACAAAGCCAGAGAGAAGAGCCAGAGCGTGAACAGGAAGGGGTGACAGTACTACTACTATGTACAGAGAACATTTCCTTCTAGTTCTTTCTGACTATTGCTCTGCAGTCTTGCCTTTTCTTTCTCCTTTGTAGGATGTGCGTATATATACATGTGAATTGGTATATGTGTGTGCACATAAGTGTTCATTTATCTATGCACATACAGGAGAATGTACATACATATGTGTTCACATGCATGTGTTACTGGAGGGCAGAGAATGACATCAGATGTCTTTCTTGATTATTGTCTACCTTAAGTTTTGAGATATGGTCTCTTACTGAACTAGGACCTCATCATTGGACTAGATTGGCTGACCAATGAGCTCCAAGGATCATCGTGTGTCTCCCTGCCCCCAGTGCTGGGGTTTCAGACATGGGCTGCCACGCCTAGCTTTTCTGTGGGTGTTGGAGGTTCAGACTCAGGTCCTCATGTGTACACTGCAGGCAGTGAGCTGAGCTGACTCCTCGGCCCCTATTTATATTATAAACAGCACTCATCAGCACTTGCAAGTTTCTAATTTGTTCCTTGTTTGGTGTTGATCACTGGAAACATGTTCTGATATGCAGCTACTCCATCTTTTTGTTCTCTCTAGTATGGAGAGTTTTTCCTCTTGATTGAGGATAGTATGTAGCGACTTTCAGCGGGAATTCATGATAACACATGCATGGAAATTATTAAGAAGTAGCCTGTGTTGGTTTAGATAAGAGTGACTTAACAGCTCACACTTGGCACGGACCCCAGGATGTCAGCATCAAGAGGTGATGGACCGTAAGGATTTTAGAATCCTTAAAGGCAAACGTGGACCTGAGTTTTTTCCTCCTTGGTACCTGACTCATGGACTCTATCATGTTCTACTCTTGTTCTGAGGCCTTGCCACAGTTCTAGAAGCAATGGGGCCTCTCAAGTTCAAAATAACCTTTTCTCCTTTGAATCTAATTGCTTTAGGTGTTTTATTACAGTTGCAAGGCAAGCTAAGATAGGGCAGTCTCGCCAGCTTCAGGAGTGAGAACCACCACCATCAGACAACTGTTCACTGATTTATAAAAAGTGTTTCATCTTAAAGGCAAAATACTAATTTCTCATATGTTGAAACATGCAAAGGGTTGGAAATTTGGAGACCTAAAAGGGTGTGAGTTCGTTTAAATAAAAGTAATATCAAAAAATCAAATAACATTTAGAAGCCATACTTACTGTAAACCATAGTAATCATCCACTAATTCGTAATTTGTCGTCTGAAAAAACCTTGTTATCTGAAAAGAAAATTGAACAGTTTCTGTAGAGCAGAAAAAGTGGGAATGGGACCTCAAGTTATCATGTAGGTTTGTAGGTCAAGATTCACTAGAACAGCTTACAACACTCATTCCTCCAAACACATTGTATGCTTTTAGACATTTAAATCTTGAATAGGAAAAATAATATTCTAGAGGGCTTTTAATATCTATCTACCTATCTATCCATCCATCCATCCATCCATCCATCCTGTGTTTGTGTATGTTTTGTGTTGTGTGTGAGATAGGCTTAGGAGCATGCATATGCACGGAATACATGTAGAGGTCAGAGGACAACTTGCAAGAGTTGGTTCTCTACTTCTACCATATGTGCCTTGGGGAACAAATTCAGATCATTGGGCTTGGTGAAAAATGACTTTGTAGCCTGAACTATTGCAGCCCCCCCCCCCAGCCCCCAAAGTCTTTTCTCTTGTAAAATCTCAATTATGTATGTATTAGTTTACTTTGTTACATTCTTTTACTCTTTAATTTGGGGTTTGTGTGTATGTACCTGTTGTCTGTTGAAGCCAGAGAACAACCTCAGGTATCATTCATGTTTCTAAAACACATTTTTTGGTTCTTTTATTTGTCTGCCTCCATGTTTGTATGTCTGCTACATTCATACAGGACCCTCAGAGCTGGAAAGAGCATCAGGCCCCCTGGAACTGGAGTTACAGATGGCTGTGAGCTACTATATGGGTGCCAGGATTGGTGCCTGGGTTCTCTTATCCATGCAGCTGCCTCTCTAGACTGTCTGCTCTCTCACTGGCTTACTAAGTAGACCAGGCTAGCTAGTGGTGAGCCCTAGGGATCTGTCTGTAATAACAAGATGTTGAAAGTATGTGCTATCAAACCTGGGTTTTTGAAGTGTGGGTTCCGGGGATCAAACTCACATCCTTGTGGTTTGTAGGGCAAGCACTTCACTGACGGAGCCCTCTCCCTAGCCCCTTTTAATTTTAAATTATCTTGTCCATACTCCCCCACCCCAACCCCTGGTGCGCGCATACACACACACACACACACACACACACACACACACACACACACACACTAAGGATCCTTTTACCGCAGGATCCTTGGTTTGATTATTTCCTGAGCTCCAGAAGCATGTCTCACAAGCATGCCCAGAAACTAACCTAATCTATATAATTCCTCCCATGTGTGCAGAGTACCCCCCCCCCTTACCTCAGGCTCAGCAGTCAACTAGCCCAGCCTGCCTGTCTCTCAAAAGGAAACAATAAAAAACCAAAAAATAAAAACCCTAATGTTTTTATATTCATTCAAACTCCAAATAAAGAAAAAAAAAATACCAACTTACCATAGTTTTAGTACAGAATCCCGACGCAATCTCATAATTAGTGTCGTGTGTCCAGGTTAATATATCCGGGCCATAGTCCTGCACAGAAATGTAGAGACCCCGATTTTCTGGGTAAACTAGTTGACTCCACATTGTCAGGCTTTCTCCTTTATCCATATCGTAAAACTGATTATGAATATTGTGTTGAAATGCCAGATATGGGCACCAATCTGATAACACTGTTGTTACACTGTGTAACTCTAGAAGTAAGGGATATGACTGTGGCTGTAACTGGTACTTTTCGTGGAGATTCTCATTATAGTACATTATACATGGTTGAAGAGACTTGTCTAAGAAAATTGCTGTCTTTGTGGTCGTGTTTGACCACATATGTAGGTGAACTGCCTCTGTAATGTCAGCCTTGACGTAGAACATTTCATTATTTTCCATTTTTACCAAAATATTTCCAGCAACATCTGGAAAGAAGACAAAGAAATATTTGTCATTTAATGTTTTAATGTTTATTGACTTGTGTGTGTGTGTGGCATGTGCACATGCCAGTGTTGCAGCACATGTCTAGAGAGCAGAGGACAATCTGTTGAATTTGGTTCTCTCTTTCTACCATGTGGGGTCCAGAGATCAAACTCAAGACTGTCTGGTTTGACAGCCAAAACTTTTATCAGGTGAGACATCTCACTCTCCCAGGTTTGTGTTATATTAAGTAAATCACAAATTATGCTGCTTTATTGAAGTAGACTTTTAATAAAGATATCCTATGGTATAATGACTATATATATATGTGTGTGTATGTGTGTGTGTGTGTGTGTGTGTGTGTATCTTGAGAAGAATCAGAGTGAGCCGCCATGAACTTTTGCACCCACTGAAGGCCTTCTTACTCTTGCGTACGCTTCTCTTCATATTCACGATGCCTCTTTTATAAGTCCTACCGTACACACAGCGCTTTAGGTAAAGAGGAAGAACACAGCAAGGACAGCACTAGCAGGGAGGATGGTGTTACAGTCAGATATGTGCTTCCTTCAAGTTCACATGGGGAGCTTCATCCCCAATGCAACTACACAGGGGACCAGAGATGTCAGAGACTTTAAGGAGGTTGTTCTAGTTATCCCTCTACACACACACACACACGCACACACACACACACACACACACACACACACACACACACACACAGGGAGAGAGAGAGAGAGAGAGAGAGAGACAGAGACAGAGACAGAGAAAGAGACACAGAGACAGAGAAAGAGACAGAGAGACAGAGACAGAGAAAGAGACAGAGAGACAGAGACAGAGAGATCCTGTGAGGAAACAGCGAGCAGGAAGCACGCTATGGGCTCACTGGAGTTCATTACTGATGGTTCCTAGATAATGGACTGGCAGAAATATGAGGTAGTTTATGTGTGTTGTTTAAAGTACCAGGCCTACGGTATTATGTGGGTCACCATAGCAGAACAATGCATTCCTTACTGGGATGGGAGAATAACCTTAACATCCGGGCTTCTCACCTTAACAGAGTGTTTTGTCTATAAAACAGGCTAGGTCTTCGGCTATGTAGCTGCCTCTGGCCAAGCTGGATGTGCTGATTTCCCAGCTCTCCCTCAAGATGACATCATTTGTATACCCTCTAAGAATATGCCCTTTTCAAAAGGACTGGTTAAAGAATGGAGGTGGACTCATGGAGTCAGGGGTCCATGGTGCTCAATGCATCTTACATTTGGAAGCAGAGTAAATCACTAATTCATAAATTAGCATCAGTAATATATAATCAAATCTGCACAATCAGAAATATATGCAACAGATCAAAAGGTGGAAGGGAAAATATGTGTAGGGATGACATAAAAGATCTCTCTGCATTGCCAGGCAGTGGTGGTGCACGCCTTTAATCCCAGCACTTGGGAGGCAGAGGCAGGCTGATTTCTGAGTTCCAGGCCAGCCTGGTCTACAGAGTGAGTTCAAAAAAGATCTCTTTGTTGAATGGTTCTGGAAAGCTTTTTGGAGCTGTTTGGAAGGAATCTGAAATTGGGCCAGTTCAAGGAAATGGGCTTCGGGCAGGGATCTAACTTTAGGCTACAACAGGGAAGTACGTTCAGGGAGATAATATGATTTCAGGTTAGAAGAAAGAAGTAGGCTTCAGGGAGGAATCTGATTTGGGGCTAGGACAGGGAAGTAGGCTCAGATATCTTGGTCATCCTCAACTCTGGAGAGATCATGGGACTTGGTTCATTGCCTTGCTTGTTCCTTAACTATTTGAGTTTATTGTCTTGCTTGTTTCTCCTCCTAGAACTGACCTTAATACTTACATGTGATTAAAATGGTATAAAAGCAGACTGGGGAAAAATTAAACTTGCCTGAGCCTCAGAAATGGCTAGGGTCATGCTACAATATTGTCTAATTGTCTTTTTTCTTTTTAGTTCTCTCTCCTGCACAGGAGAACCTGTTGACTGACTGAGCTGGTGTGGTCAAATGGTTAAGCAATTATAGGATACAATTGTATGAATCTGCTTACAATTAAAAATCTCTCCAAACAAAACAGTAGATGGGTTTGAGAGATGGGTTAGTGGGTAAAAGGCTCCTACCACTAAAATCCGATGGCCTGAGTTTGGTTCTGTAATCTACACAATGAAGGGAGAGAACCAACTCCTGCCAATTGTCCTTTGGCCTCCATGAGCTCTCATATATACCCACCCACTCATGAATTAACAAAAAGAGAAGAGAGGGGAAAAAAAAAACAAAACAAAAGGAGAAAACCAGGCTGTTTTAGGACAAGCAGAGATGCCAGTCACCACCTCCCATTTTACTAGAGAAACTCTTACTGTTATTGTTCACTACTGTATATACCAGGCTAGCTAGCTCAGGAGTTTGTAGAGATAGTCTGGTCTCTACCTCCTATCTTGCTAATTACAGATGTGTACTACTGTTTCTGTCTTGTGTGGTAAATGCTTCACTAAGTCTTTATTTGTAGCTTTTAGGGAAGATAAGGAAGGCTAAGAGTAAGTGAGTTAATCACGTCATCTAAGAAGCAGCTCCAGGCCTTCAGAGTTACAG
>JADRCD010232997.1:0-13020 GCA_019843815.1 Montemys delectorum
AGTTACTGGCTGTTTCTCTAATATTTGTCTATAGGTGGCAGCGATTATTCACCATTGCACAAATGTGAAGTTAAAGGCACTGGATGATTATAAATGGAAGATGAATTTATAAAGTGAACTGAAACAGGGAGGCAAATACAGTTTTGTGCAAATAAATGTTTATATTGTTTAAAAACTGTTGTGAACTAGAGAAAAATATAAAGACCTTAGACATTAGCTCAAGTTTAACATTATCTGCTATTCATTATAAATTTCAGGCAATTAAAAACTTCTGATAGAAAATATTCTTATATTGTTGTTCCTCCTATGGGGCTGCAAACCCCTTCAGCTCTCCCAGAGCTCCCAGAGATGAAACCACCAACCAAAAAGTACACGTAGAGGGAATCATGGCTCCAGCTGCATTGTAGAAGAGGATAACCTAGACAGTCATCAATGGGAGGAGAGTCCCTTGGTCCTGTGAAGGCTCTATGCCCCAGTGCAGGGGAATGCCAGGGCCAGAAAGCGGGAGAGGATGGGTTGGTGAGCAGGAGGAGGGGGGTAGAGAATAGTGGGTATTTTGGAAGGGAAGCCAGGAAAGAGGAGAACATTTGAAATGTAAATAAAGATAATATCTAATAAAAAAGAAAACATTATTATTTTCTTAGTATATCAAAAAACAAACAAACAAAACAAAGTAATTGATTCACTGGATATCTGGTTCTCCCTATCTTTTATCAGGAAATCATACATAGCTAAGCATTAGTACAGAGAAAAATGATTTTGTTTTTCTTAGGGTTGATATTCAAAATTAGACAAAGCAGACAATTTCTGTTTCATAAAATCCCCATTTGTGTCTGTCATTATAATGAGTCTGTATATGGGTGAGTTTGAACTCTAAGGACCTACATATATTCATATGTAGGAAAAGTATCTGTAATGTCAATGCTGCTACAGCAATGTGCTAGGCAGAGATCCAAGAATCCCTGGTAACTCATGGAGCAACTAGCTAGATACATGTATCATGCAAACCTGGAATACACAGGGGGAAACAATAAGACAATGGCTTAAAATAATGTAGAAGGCAAGGAACAGGACCATACATTGACCTCTGTCCATCCCATATGTTTTCTCCTACATGAGAACTCACAGTCACAAATACACATATTCATGCACATGCACACACAAAAGATAAAAAATAGACAAAATGAAGGTATGTTGTGTATTGTAAGGTGATAAATACTGTGAAAAGGAGAGGTGAATGATAGGGTGTGCTACAGTAGGGCACCCAGCATTGGCTGCTAGGGTTCTGTAGGAAAATGTCCTACGAGAATGTCGCATTAGAACAAGTGACTTAGACTTACAATACTCTCTGGAATGAAAGCTTTCTCAGGTGTGTATGGTCAAATGGGGGAATAACTAAGAGAAGATTGGGCTTTACATTATGGGATATTTATGCTTTCATGAGTTCTCAGTATGCAAGAACAAAGAGCATGTCATGAACATATTTATATTTCCACAGTCGTGGCATAAAATTTTCTATTCCATGAATACATTTTTCTAAAATGTAAAGATAAGGGCTCAGTATATCCTAAAAATTCTAAGCAGACGAGATTTTCAACCGCAGAATTCCAGGAAGATGCCAAAAGAGCCTGAAAATTTAGTTCAGGATCAAAATAGCTTTCTTAGACGAAAGTACAATAGGATGGAGTTAAGATTTGAATAAAGTGGAGTTGAATAGAGCAGAGCAGAGCAGAACAGAGCAGTGCTTACTGATAAACTACAAGGCCTTCAGTGCTCATCACTGAAAGTGTAGATAAAGGAATGGAAGTAAAGGAAGAAAAAAGACAAAAGAAAGAAGAAAGAAGAAAGAAAAATAAGTAAGAGTCCAAACAGGCAACATGAATCCAGAAAAAAAATAATTAAAACAATTATAATGAATATATCTATTTTCCCATCTTCCATTAATATATACTATCTTAATTTCTATAATAACACAGAATGCTTAAATACCTAATACAGAAGTAGCTGACTAAAAGTATCATCCCAATTGTAAGAGATGGGTGGAGGAGCATATAGACTTTTGAAGAAAGTTGACAGAGTATACAAATGTTAGATCAGTGTGTTCTGCTTTGAAGAACCTGCTGATGGAAATCAATGAGACCACTACATGAATCTTAGAATGTATGATAACTTGGAAATGGGAATACCAAATGGAGAACTGAATGCATTCAGATCTGAAATGGAAATGCGTCTCATATGTCATCTATCAAAGCTAATCTCAATATTCAGAGGCAGTAGACAGTGGAGATGACTTATATTACTTCTGAGACAAAGAAACAGAGCTGCTATAGCACAGACGGGCTTCTCAAGGTTATTTATAAGAATCAAAAGGCATTTGATGATACACACAGAACCTACAGAGGAAGAATCACTGTGATAACTCGAAGTGAGTAGAACATAGAAGAAGCCCAGTATTGACTCTAGAGTTTGCCAAACATAGGTTGTATCTGCTTGGAGAGCTAAACTTACCCTGTCCATCTTGGAGCCTTTTGTTGCTCTTAGGATGGTGATTAACAGTTTTATGTGTGTAAAGAGAATGGTTGATAGTATGTATTTTGAAACTATCATAAATATTCTTGGCTGTTGGGACAGACAAAAAGTGATAATAATCATATTAAATTTTAACTGAGTGACAAGTTAAGCTTGTTTGTAGTTTATTCCACTATATAAACCAAGTTGGTTCACCATCTACTTGATGATCAAATTTACTGCTGAAAAAATTAGAGTCAGTGTTTGACTTTATATGTTTTAGCCATATATACACTGATATCATGTGATTAGATATAAACTCTGAATGGGCTGGAATTGTACAGAGAGTTTTGGACAAATAAATCAGAAGAAATAATTTTACTAGTAACAGAATTCATATAATACACACATATACAAACATATTTTATATATGTATATATGTGTATATATATATATATACATAACATATTTTCCTAAGTATGTGGCATATTTTCAAATTTATTTGACCTCCATGCCAATTTTGTCTTGCTATATTATTTTCCTACCTATTTTTAGATAAGAAAACAGAATCAGAGTGCTAATATTGATCTCAATATCACAGAATTTTTTTCCACTGTTCTAAGCACCCATTCAATTTGCATTAAACACATACTACATTGAAGATACCTTTAGACACATCAGAAACAAATGATGCATAGATTAACCCCTATCCATTTGCATTCAAGTTAAAGACTGAGCATTGTATTTATAGCTTTGGAATATAAACTATTTCTCTTTCTAACTCAAGAAAGCTTCCTGTATTCAGGGGGTAAGTTTTCTCAAGTGAAAAATTGTAATAGGTATACTTCTCTTTCTTTACTGAGAACCTCTATGTGCTTAGTCTTATGCATTTTTCTTGAAGATGGGACATATAGCCTCCTCAAGACTAGTTTGAGATCTTGTCCAATAGAAGAAATGTGGTGACATCCCAGAGATAGATACTAAGGATAGATCAGTGGTTCTCAACCTTCCTAATGCTAAAACCCTTTAATTCAGTTCCTAATGCCATAGTGGTCCACAACTATGAATTGTTCTATTGCTACATCATAACTGAAATTTTGCTATTGTTATAAATTGTAATGTGAATATCTGATATGCAGAATATCTGATGTGTGACCCTTAGAGGGGTTGCAACTCATGAACTGACAACCACTAGAATAGAAAGAAAAGTGTCATATGCCAAGGAGTTTCTGAGGCAAGCCATGGATTAGTCTGCCACATCCCTCTACCAATTTAGAACATAATTTCAGAAAAATTTAGTATCTATTCAGAACTGTTGTGATAGAATAGAAGTGGCACATCCATCTTTGCTCTTTGTTGACTGTATGAATATGAAGCACAAGTCAATATTCTGATATGAAATTTAAAATGTGAAGCACAAGCTCACATTGAAACCCATGTTTTCATTGATGCTATCTATCACTGACATTTTGGCATTTGCACCAGAAACTCAGACTTAATTTGACTACCCTTAGAAGCTCTTACATGAACTAATTGTATGGCAATTACTCTATCAGCCTGAAAACACAATGAATAATGTTCCTCGCAGTCTTTATCAAAAGCAGTGTGTGCTTCGGGAGTATTTGAATTTAATTACAGAGACTGCTTCAGCTAAAAGTGACTGACTTACAGATATGTAAAATAAGGCAAAAGCAAGGTTCTAATGGATCTATGAATGCAGACATTTCTGATTTAAACAGATGGAGTTATGAATAATCAATTTTATCATTTATTAATTGTGACTTTAAAATAATGCATGTGGAGAAGACAAGGAGAACAGGCAAAGAGCAGTGAATAAGAAATTGGTTAAGAGAGAAGAGATGTAGCACATAATGCATGTCTACTTCTGCAACATAGATTTGGTCCGACATTGATGGATGCTAACTGGTACCCTTGAGTGTGCACTTAAATTTTCCTCTCCATTCTAGCCTAGTGCTGCATTGTTTTAGTTTTCAATAATGGGTAGCTCCATGACACGCAGGTCTTTTCCTATGACATAGGTCTTTAGTTTTTAGGTTGATTTTGGTTTCATTTGTTGTGGAATCTTTGAGACCACTGTATTGTGATTAGCTTTAACTGTCCATAAGATGAATATAAACACAGCTTTCTGACATATTTTCATGTCTTTCCTAGTAGTACCTATGGTGATCAAATAGCAAGAGTTTTAGAACACTAGTTAGCTTGTGAATGTGGCAATATTTGGGCTATGATACTATCTACTCCACATACCACCATTAGAATAAAGATTAGATACAAAAATGTTAAGGATAAATGAAGAGTAAGGATATTGATTATATGTGACAATTTTTAAGTGTTTGACTTACAGTATCCTAGAAATCTAAATAATAAGTCACTAAACTTTTTTAAATTTTCATTTTAATCAGTTCTATGATTGTTATAGATATTTTAATCACTCATTTCTTAAGTAGTCACATTCTAATTATGTAAATAAACAAAACACGATAATAAGATACTTCTCAGAATTTAATGTATTGGAAACTCTGGTCAGGGATGTTATTCAAAACTAAGATCTCTAGGCTCTGGTTTAGAATATCTACTTAATATGCCTAGAAAGATGAGAAAGATTTCCTTTCAATAAACACTCAAATAATTCCAATGTAGGGAAAGTTATTCCAGAAATTTCTATTCCCTCAATTAAGAGACGCACCCATGAATGACAATAATCACTTATGAAATCTTAATTATAAAAAGCTTAAGTTCCTTTAATCATCAGTACTGGGAGGCGGAGGCCATTAAAATCTACAGGTAGATATGTGAGGAAAACTCCCATTCTGACACCTAGTGGCTGTGACTCTTGATAAAGTAAATAATCACAAACTTTCACAGTCAGTGTTCTCACCTGTAAAATAGAGCAGCATAAAACCACTGGGAGGAATAATTAGAAAGCAGTGGAGCAGAGTTAGCTCCACATTATGAAGATCAGTGAAGTAAATGAAAAAAAAAAAAAAAAAAAAAAAAAGGGAGGGGAGGAAACTTCAAAGAACCTCCAGTCACCAGGGAGAGCTGGGACAAGCTTCTGGAGGGCTGCTGTTTGCTCCTTTTGGCTGGCCAAAAGCCAAGTCTTCTTCTATGCTTTGGTCCTTACATCATAGGAGTTGAGGACAGGGTGGCTGGAAGAGAGAAAGCCAATTAATTTAATTGCAAATGGTCATTTTATTTTCAATTGCATTGTAAATAATAATTTGTAAGACACAAGAGAAACAAAAACAATGCAGCAATGGTTGAGAGAAGATAGTGATAAATACCTCCGATTGTTTTCCAAAGAGAATGTATACTTGGGTATGGATTTCTTTTGAAAATAAATACAATTATATTTTTAGTATGTATTCTCTTTCCCCTTTTTGGAATTTTGGTTAGGACTCAGATGTGACATAATTAAAGAACATAGCTAACCATGGTTGTGGAAATCAACATTCACTTCAATTATACACCTTAAGTAGTCGAATAAAAAGAATCAGTAAGAAACCAGTGGTGAGTTTAAAATAGCCATAATGGAGAGGAAAAACTAATATGTCTTGAAGCATCCATTACATTTAATGCTTTGGATAAACAGACAATCTCAAAGGGATTAGTTTGATTTAAATTGTTCATTTCAATGATTCTCTTTTGTGGTCTAAAACCTTGACAAATTAAACAATAACCCTGGCATTGGTTTGCAAATTTAATGTTTGTATTGATTTTTTTCTCTCATAAAGTGAATGCCATTGAGTACAGTAACATTTAGCGTTATTATATCTTACTGTTATAGATGTCTACCCAACTAAATTCAGTCATCTGTCTTTTAGGGAGGGAAGGTATCAGCATTGTGTTTTCTAAGTTCTAGACCAGTCCACCCATTACACATTTATGTACTAGCATTCTTTGTCTATCTCTTCACCTGTCTTTTAAAATAACAGTTTAGTTTTTTTAATTGCTCGTAGAGACATTTAACCACTTGGGGCTATTAATTACTTACACTCCTGACTAACAGAGCAGTTTTGGAGTTGAAGAGAAAATCTCTGTGCATGAAAGATGAACTGAAACACCAAATTACCTCTCCCTTTCCATTACATATCCAGCTATATTTATAGTTCAATTAATAAACCTAAGGTTCAAGCTTACAGCAATTGATGGTGCAGAAACTTTGGGCAAGAAACATATGAGAGGGTGATTGTAACAGCTGGGCAGTGGTAGCACATGTCTTTAATCCCAGCACTTGGGAGACAGAGACAGGTGGATTTCTGAGTTTGCGGCCATCCTGATTTACAGAGTTAGTTCCAGGATAGCCAGGGCTATACAGAGAAATCCTATCTCAAAAAACCAAAACCAACCAACCAACCAAACAACCAAACAAACCATGGACAGACCAGGATAAATAATGAAATGGAAATATATCTCTTTTTCAACTAGAAACTTCTACCAAATTGTCCTTTCTAATGCTTGTACCATGAGCACCGTGGGGGAAATCACAGGGTTCTGTGGTTAAAGAATGAATACTCAACATACATCATTCACCTAGCTCCAATTAGTAAGATGACAAGAAGCTATTTAGCATACCTATTGACTTAATAATATCACTTCAGCATTATTCCATGGAAAAGCTACAGTCATCTGAACATAATCAATATATTTTTTAGTTTCAGTTATAATTTATTGAGATTTAATATATGTACTAAGTTGTTCTCATACATTGTATTTATGTAATTTATTTTATTCATGTGAAAATTTTCAATATTCTCTCAGCTGCAGGGATTCTGAAGAATGAATGAAAAAAGGCCAAAGATTCAATGTCATGAACTTTATAAATCTAAGGTTCAGAGTACACTCCATTCTTGAGAGACGGTCTTGATATATAGTTCAAGCTGGTCTGGAACTTACTTTGTAAGCCAGCAGACTGGTCTTAAACTAGCAGTGGTCTTCCTTTTTTTTTTTTTTTTTTTTTTTTTGACTCGAAAATCCTTTCATTATAGGAGTGTGCCATCATGCTTGGCTTCAAGGTCTGGATTTTGATAGAGGATATTGCTTCCAACTTTTAAAGCCAAGGCTGATAGAGAGAGCTTCGTGGCTTGGAATTCTTTGCTCTTGGGTGGGATTTGGCCTCGCCCGTGCTTGCAGAGGTTTTGTCAAGGCTATCACAACTGCAGTGAGTTCATATATAGCTGTCCTGCTGTGTCGAGAAGATAATGGTTTCTTGTAGTCATCTACTGCTTCTGGCTCTTACACTCTTTAAGTCTCCTATTCTACAATGATCTCTTACCTTTGATAAAGGTAATATGATATATTTGTTCCCTTTATGTCTGCAGTCTCTTATGCTTTGAAGTTTTATCTATCTAGTTATTAAATAAATATTTTAAAATATAAATCCCGCCTGGTTTTTAAATTACTTTCGAGGATGAAATCTTCAGTGTAGAATAGAAATTCTATTCTAAAGAACAGCATACAAAAACTTAGACTTGGGCTGGAGAGATGGCTCAGTGGTTAAGAGCACTGAGTGCTCTTCCAGAGGTCCTGAGTTCAATTCCCAGCAACCACATGGTGGCTCACAACCATCTGTAATGGGATCTGATGCCCTCTTCTGGTGTGTCTGAAGACAGCTATAGTACAGTTGTATACACAAAATAAATATTTAAAAAAGTTAGACTCAGTGTATACTGTGTTGAAAATGTATAATTCTTAAAATTAAATAATATTGCAAATAATGGTGAGGATGTGGAGTAAGGAGAACATTCCTATACTGTTGCTTGGAAGTAAAAATTTATATAACCACTTGGGAAATTAATTTGGTGATTTTTCAGAAAACTGGGAATAGTTCTACCTCAAGACCTAGCTATACTACTCCTGGGCAAATACCCAAAAGATATTCCACCATACCAAATGGATACTTGCTCAACTCTGTACATAGTAGCTTTATTTGTAGTGGGAACCTGGAAACAACCTAGATGTCTCTTGATGGAAGAATGGAATAAAAGCAATGTTGTTCACTTACACAATACAATACTCCTCAGCTATTAAAAGCAAGGACAGGACACTATGAAATTTTCAGGAAAATAGATGGAACTAGAAAATATCATTCTGAGCAAGGTAACCCAGACCCAGAAAGAGACACACAGTATTACTAACTTATAAGTAGTTATTAGGTATAAAATACAAGACAACCGTGCTACAATCCACAGACCCAAAGAAGCTAAGTAAAAAGGAGGGACCAAGGGAGAGTGGTCAGAAGGGAAAATATAATAGACATCAGAAGTAGATGAAGAGAGGGAACTGCTTGGGAGATGAGGTTTGGGAGGATAAGAGGAGTGATCAAGTGTACAGTGGGCTAAGGGAGAGAGAACTGGGAAAGAGAACAAAAATTGATGAGTGTGTGTGTGTGTGTGTGTGTGTGTGTTTGTGTGTGTGTGTGTGTGTGTGTGGGCGGGTAGGACAGCTCTGGGAGTAGCCAGAAACCTAGGATAAGGGGAAAGTTTAGGAATCCATTAGAGTCACCCTAAGACTCCTAGCAACAGGGTATATAACCTGAAATGGCCACCACCTGTAACCATGCAAGACTTCCAATAAAGAGATGAGAACTCCAAACCAGCCACAAATCCTTTGACTCCAAATCTGTCCTGCTTACATGATATGCTGGGATTAAGATTGGAGCTGATATTAAGAAATGGTTGTCTAGCACTTGCTGACATCCACAATAGATTGTGGGTTTGATGACTGAATATGGAAACGATTCCCAGGTGAGCAGTCTCTGGATTGTTCTTTCAGTCTCAGCTCCATAGTTTGTCTCTGCAACTCCTTAGATGGGTATTTTGTTGCCTCTTCTAAAAAGGAATGAAGTATCCACACTTTGGTCTTCCTTCTTCTTGAGTTTCTTGTGGTTTATGGATTGTATTTTAGGTATTCTGAGCTTCTGGGCTAGGGTCCCCAATGAAGGAGCTAGAGAAAGGACCCAAGGAGCTGAAGGGTTTGCAGCCCCTTAGGACAAACAACAATATGAACAAACTAGTACCCTCAGGGCTCCCAGGGACTAAACCATCAACCAAAGAGCACACATGGTGGGACTCATGGCTCCAGCAGCATATGTATAGCAGAGGATGGCCTAGTTGGTCACCAATGGGAGGAGAGGCCCTTGGTCCTGTGAAGGTTTATGCTCCAATTTAGGAGAATGCCAGGGCCAGAAAGTGGAAGAGGGTGGGTTGGTGAACAGGGAGAGGGGGGAGGAAACAGGGTTTGTTTTTTTTTTTTTTTGTTTTTGATATTTTTTCTGAGAAGTAACCAGGAGAGGAGATATCATTTGAATTGTAAATAAAAAAAAATACCTAATAAGAAAAAAAAGAGGGAAAAAAAAGGAAATGATTGTCCAATGACTGGCACATCTTAAAACATATGTCATGAGATGGATCCCACCCCTGACACTGTTAATCATAATCTGCTCTATTTGCAGCATAGTAGACTAGCATAACTGTCATCTGAGAGGCATCAACAGGCAGTTGATGAAAACAGATGCACAGACACAGAGCTGAGCTCACAGATACATTATGTAGAGCTCAGGACTCTTGTGGAAGAGGATAGGGG
This sequence comes from Montemys delectorum, assembly GCA_019843815.1. Classification (NCBI taxonomy): domain Eukaryota; kingdom Metazoa; phylum Chordata; class Mammalia; order Rodentia; family Muridae; genus Montemys; species Montemys delectorum. The sequence continues at coordinate 10,114 of JADRCD010232997.1, forward strand.
ATGATGTATAGAGGTTCACTGAGACTGAGCTACAAACCAAAGGGCATGCAAAGTGGACTTTGGTCCACTACATATATGTAACTGATATACAACTTGGTCTTCATGTGGGACCCCTAACAGCTGGATTAGGGCCTGTCTTTAACTCTGTGGCCTGCCTTTTAATCCCTAGCTGAACTGCCTTGTCTAGCCTTAGTGAGAGAAGATGCATCTAGTCCTATAGCAACTTGATATGGCAAGAAGGATGGATGTCCATGGAATGTCTTCTGTTCTCTATGGAGAAAGAGAGGGGGACTGTAGAAAAGGGAGGTTGGAGAGAGGGACTTGGAGGACAGAAGGGAGGGAACAATATAATTGCAATGTAAAGTAAATAAATGAATGAATGAGAAAAAGTAAACTGTAAGTCATCAGCTAAGTTAGAGGTGATATCCACTGCACTTGGCCAAGAATGGGACTTGGTTTTGTTTCTGTGCAAAGCACTGTGCATACTGAGCTTTGTGATCAACTTACACCTTTAAAATTACTTGGTATATATTTTCTAATGGACACTTCTCTATTAGTAATAAACTTTCTCTCTCCTTCAGGACTTCTTTTATTTGGCTGTCATTGGAAGGTGTAGGCAAAATTTAGGTTGTTTCTGTTTCAAACAACCTGATTAAAATAAAAATCCTATACAGGTGTTTCCTTTGGCTTATCTCTTAGTTGATTTCAGATCCTTCAAACTGCCAGTTAAGATAAAACAGAACATCTCTCATCCTGCCCCTCTCTTCATATTCTTAAAGTTGACCTGCTTCATTCCTTGACTTGAAAGTTGTCTCCATCATCACTTTTCCTCTGACTTTCTTTGTCTCTTCTGATCTTTTTGCTTTGGACATTTGTTCTGTTTTCTAGACCACCAAAACTTTTGTAAGTTACCTTCTTTTCCTTTCTCCTTCAGTGTTCTGGCTGGTTTTATGTTGAGTTGATACAAGCTAAGGTCATCTGAGATGTGAGAACCTCACTTAAGAAAATGCCTCCAATATCCACTTATCAGTGAGTGCATACCATGTGTGTTCTTTTGTGATTGGGTTACCTCACTCAGGATGATATTCTCCAGATCCATCCATTTCCCAAATTTCATAAATTCATTGGTTTTTTTGTTACATATTTTCTTTATTTACATGTCATATGATTTCTCCTTTCCCAGTTTCCCCTCCAAAAAACAAACAAACAAACAAACAAACAAACAAAAACAACAAGAACTTACCCCTGTTGCCTCCCCCTCCCCATGCTTGCCACCCACCCTCTCCCACTTATTGGCCCTGGCATGCCCCTACACTGGGGCACAAAACCTTCACAGGGCCAAGGGCCTCTCCTCCCAACTCTCTGATAAGTAGTTATTAGCCCAGAAGTTTGGAATACAGGAAGAACAACCCACAAACCACAAGAAACTCAAGAAGATGGAAGACCAAAATGTGGACATTTCATTCCTTCTTAAAAGGGGGAACAAAATACCCATGGAAGGAGTTGTAGAGACTAACTATGGAGCAGAAACTGAAGGAAGGACAAGCCAGCCTAATATAGCTATCTCCTGAGATGCTCTGACAGTACCTGACTAATACAGATGTAGAGGCTCACAGCCATCCATTGAACTGAGTACAGGGTCCCCAATGAAGGAGTTAGAGAAAGGACCAAAGAAGCTGAAGGGTTTGCAGCCCCTTAGTATGAACAACAATATGAACTAATTAGTACCCTCAGAGTTCCCAGGGACTCAACCACCAACCAAGGACTATACATGGTGGAACTGATTGTTCTGGCAGCATGTATATAGTAGAGGATTGCAAAATTCATTGTTTTTAATCATTGAGTAGTACTCCATTGTGTAAATGTACCACATTTTCTGTATCCATTTCTCTGTTGAGGGACATCTGGGTTCTTTCCAGCTTCTGGCTACTATAAATAAGGCTACTATGAACATAGTGGAGCATGTGTCCTTATTACTTGTTGGAGTATCTTATGGGTATATATGCCCAGGAGTGGTATAGCTGGGTCCTCAGGTAGTACTATGTTCAATTTTCTGAGGAACCGCCAAACTGATTTCCAGAGTGGTTGTACTAGCTTGGAATCCCACCAGCAATGGAGGAGTGTTCCTCTTTCTCCACAACCTCACAAGCATCTGCTGTCACCTTAGTTTAGTCCAGAAGTTTGGGATATCCAAGATACAATTCACAAACCACAAGAAACTCAAAAAGAAGGAAGTCCAAAGTGTGGATATTTCTATCCTTCTTAGAAAGGGAATACAATACCCATGGAAGGAATTACAGGGACTAAATGTGGAGCAGAGACTGAAGGAAGGACAATCCAGAGACTGCCCCACCTGGGGATCCTTCCCATATACAATCACCAAACCCAGACACTATTGTGGATACGAGTAAGTGCTGGCTGACAGGAGCCTGATATAGCTGTCTCCTGAGAGACTCTGCTAGTGCCCGACTAATACAGGAGTGGAGGCTCACAGCCATCCATTGGACTGAGCACAGGATCCCCCAATGAAGGAGCTAGAGAAAGGACCCAAAGAGCTGATGTGGTTTGCAGCCCCATAGAAGGAACAACAATATTAACTAACTAGTACCTCCCTGAACTCCCAGGGACTAAACCACCAACCAAAGAGTACACATGGTGGGATTCATGGCTCCATCTGCATATGCAGCAGAGAATAGCCTAGTTGGTTATCAATAGGAGGAGAGGTCCTTGGTCATGTCAAGGCTCTATGCCCCAGTTTAGGGGAATACCAGGGCCAGGAAGCAGGAGAGGATGGGTTGGTGAGCAGGGGGAAGGGGGAGGGAAGTAGTACTTTTTTTTTTCCAGAAAGGAAACCAGCAAAGGGGATAACATTTGAAATATAAATAAAGAAAAATATCTAATAAAAAA
>JADRCD010232998.1:0-19694 GCA_019843815.1 Montemys delectorum
CTATGTCCAATTTTCTGAGGAACTGCCAAACTGATTTCCAGAGTGGTTGTATCATCTTTCATTGATCTTAGCCATTCTGACTGGTGTAAAGTGGAATCTCAGGGTTGTTCAGATTTGCATTTCCCTGATAATTAAGGATGTTGAACATTTCTTAAGGTGCTTCTTAGCCATTCGATATTCCTCAGTTCAGAATTCTTTGTTCAGTTCTGTACCCCACTTTTAATAGGGTTATTTGTTTCTCTGGAGTCTATCTTCTTGAGTTCTTTTTATCTTATTAGCCCTCTATTGGACATAGGATTACTAAAGATCTTTTCTTAATCTGTTCAGTGCTGTTTTGTCCTATTGATAGTGTCCTCTGTTTTAGAAAACTTTGCAATTTTATGAGGCCCCATTTGTCCATTTTTGATCTTAGAACTTAAGCCAGTGAAGCTCAAGAAGAAGGAAGACTAAAGTGTGGATGCTTCAGTCCTTCTTAGTGTGGGGGGGAACAAAATATTCAAGAGAGGAAATATGGAGACAAAGTATGGAGCAGAGACTGAAGGAAAGGCCATCCAGAGACTGTCCTATCTGGGGATCCATCCCATATACAGACACCAAACCCAGACACCACTGTTGATGCCAACAAGTGCTTAATGACAGGAGCCTGATATAGCTCTCTGCCTGATATAGCTGAGAGGCTCTGCCAGTGCCTGACAAATACAGAGGTAGATGCTCACAGCCAGCTACTGGACTGGGCATGGGATCACCAATGGAGGATTCAGTCTTAGAGAAAAGATTGAATGATCTGAAGGGGTTTGCAACCCATAGAAAGAACAATAATATCAACCAACCAGTGCCCCCAGAGCTCCCAGGGGCTAAACCACCAATCAAAGAGTACACATGGAGGGACCCATGGCTCCAGCCGCATAAGTAGCAGAGGAAGACCTTGTTGGACATCAATGGGAAGAGAGGCCCTTGGCCCTGGGAAGGTTTGATGCCCCAGTGTACAGGGATGCCAAGTCAGGTAGTTAAGAGTAGGTGGGTAAGTAGAGGAGAGCCCTCATAGAAGCAGGGAGAGGGAGGATGGAATACAGGACTTCCATGGGGTGGGGACCAGGAAAACAAGGTAACATTTAAATGTAAATAAATAAAATATCCAATGAAAAGGGGGAGAAAATAGGACAATGGGATGTGGACCTGTTTAGAAGTAGTTCTTTAGGGCAATTCTAAACTCTGATGTCAGGATACCTGCAGTCCAGTTCAGTCAGTGTCAGTACAACAAACACACATCAGCAGCAATAGCCGGATCTAGCAAAAACTGCCAGGCCTTTACTATGGCACAAGTCAGAGGGAGTTACAAGGACCAGCCAGGGAGCAGGGAGGCCAGAAGTTCTCTGCAGCACCTCTCTCAATGAAGTAAAGATCAGCGAAGATGAAGATAAATAAGGAAGGCCAACGAAGGATTGCGAAGCTAGCTACACAAGCCTGCCATCACTGCCACTTGAGACCTATTTATACCTTCTCCGAGCATCAGGTGTCTTACTTCAGCAAAACACTGTGTGAGGTGGCCTCATCATGTGAGTCTGTATCACCTGACACATCCAGAAACTTCTACTTCAAGTTGTACTTTTTCAAAAAAGCATACAAGGGATATCAGAACAGACAAATGTAGGTTATCTCAGGTTAGGTGGTAGGTTATCTCAGTGTCATGTGTGTTCACCTCTGTGACTGATATATGTAATTGAAATGAAAAGGAAACAAGCATAAAGTCAACACATTAATGATGAAAAAGTGCTACTTGCTAATTCTTGGTCTAGGCATACTCATTCATTCCCCCCATTTTGTATCTTTACTAACAGTGTCTTTACAGTATACAATGAGAGTATTGTAGGAAGTAGCATTTGAGTCACATAACTAGACAATATATCCCCCCAAATTATTCACAGTTCTCATTTATCTAATTAAAACATTATTTCTCAAACTCATTTTAGGTTATTTTAAGATAAGGTCTCTAAGGTTATAATTCTTAAGTGTGGGACATTTGTTTCATGGTCACCTTCAACTGTTCACACAGGACACTGTACAAAGTAAGAATTTAGTCATTTACTGCTTTGTTAATGGTAAGGCTGATTCAAAGCTTCATTATAGATTATGTAGGAAAAAAGTGGCAGTACATGCATTTAATCACAGGACTAAGGAGGCAGAGGCAGACAGATTTCTGTGCACTTGTAGCCAGCCTGGTCTACAACTACAAAGCAAGATCCAGGACAACCTATCTTGAAAAACAAAGAGAAAACAAACCAACAAACTAAAAAGAAATGAATAATGTCAATTAGTTCATAATCATTTCATATACTGGGTTAATTTACTGATACAGCCATTTAAAAAAGTACTAATGATGGAGTAGACCACAGAGCAGCAATCTGTTTTCTCATAATTCTGGATCATGAAGGCTTGAAGCATCAAGAGTATTACTTCTTGCTAAGAAATTGGAGTTGTCTCTTCTAGGACTCTCTCTATAGCTTGTCAATGGCCACTATTTCCTTGGGTTCCTTTATCTTTTCTTCCCAATGTTTTAAAATATAGTATTTTCCTTATTTTCTTCATTATATTTAAAATATATTTAATTAATATATTTAATTTAATAATTAAAATATATTTCATACAATATATTTTAGTTGTATTCATCCACACACCTCATCCTAACTCCTCTTTGAAACAATCCCTGCCTCCTTGCCCTCTCCTCTGTTTTTGCTTTTAATAATGACCAAGTCCAATCTGTGCTATATATGCATTAATGTCGATAAAGTCACTGAAGACTGCATACTATAGTAGGGGGGTCACACTATTAAAAAAAGTGATTCAGCCTTATCCACAGAGGTACAAAGGACAGTTAATGCAACAGGAAAATGATGCCAGCGTGGCCTGTTATAATATTCTACTAAACTACATAGACAAAAAAAATGTGCAGAGGGTTGCAAGCTGGGTAGAGATATAAAATATCAAGATCACTGGATTGAATGTTGATTTCTTCTACTTGGAGTATCAGCTGTTTTGTCCTCCTGGTTGTGATGTACTCTGTGTTGATTTTTACCTTCCCATTACTCATTTTTGTGCCATAAGCTTCCCTCATGTGTGGAGTTTTCTTGACTCTGTTCTGAGATTTTTGGACAAGTGATCCAAACTATCTAGTGTGGTTGCTGAGTTTCCCCAGGATTCGAAGTGGCTGCTGGCTATGCAGTGTGTGAAGCATTCCTTAGCACCCACATTTGGACCCTATCACTTCCCTTTTATCCATAAGAACAGATGGTGGGCCTGGCAGCAGTGTTTAGGAATCTATTCTATAAAATCTCTATGGCTATGGCTTTTTAGATTTCTTTTTACAATTTGGCTCGCATAGAATGTAATGGCATTGAGGAGTTCAGTCTGATAATAAAGAAAGCTTGTGGTCCTGAGTATAGAATGAGCTTGATGGGCTTTAATCTGATTGTTTCCGGGATGAAAGAAGTAGCTGATGGAGCAGTAAAACATTCTTGCTCTTGTACTTTGCCTTTCCCATTTAATAAGTACAGGAGTTATATTGGGTTCAAATCCTTCTTGTTTTCCCTCTCTCTTTTTTACCACTTTTTTCTTTTTTTAAATAGATATTTTCTTTAATTACATTTCAAATTTTATCTACTTTCCCCATTTCCCCTTTGAACCCCCCCCCCATTCCATCCCCCTACCCCTGCTCACTAACCCACCCACTCTTGCTCCCCTGTCCTGGGATTCCCCTACACTGGGGCATCAAGCCTTCACAAGACCAAGGGCTTCTCCTCTCATTGATATCCCATAAGGCCATCCTCTGCTGCATATGCAGCTGGAGCCATGAGTCCCACCATGCGTACTCTTTGGTTGATGGTTTAGTCCCTGGGAGCTCTGGGGATACTGATCGGTTCATATTGTTGTTCTTCCTATGGGGCTGCAAACACCTTCAGCTCCTTGGGTCCTTTCTGTAGCTCCTCAATTAGGGATCCTGTGGATGACTTTGAGCATCCACTTCTGTATTTGGCAGGCACTGGCAGAGCCTCTCAGAAGACAGCTATATCAGGCTCCTGTTAGCAAGCACTTGTTGGTATCCACAATACTGTTTGGGTCTGTTAACTGTATATCGGATGGGTCCCCAGGGGGGACAGTCACTAGATGGCCTTTCCTTCAGTTTCTGCTCCAAACTTCGTATCTACTCCCCCTTCTAAGATGGATCGAACTATCCACACTGTGGTCTTCCTTCTTGAGCTTCATATGATCTGTGAATTGTATCTTGGGTATTCCAAACTTCTGAGTTAATGCTCACTTATCAGTAACTGCATATCATGTGTGTTCTTTTGTAATTGGGTTACCTCACTCAGGATGAAATTGTCTAGTTCCATCCATTTGCCTAAGAACTTCATGAATTCATTATTTTTAATAGCTGAGTAGTAATCCATAATGACCTCATTTATATGTGGCTACCTCTCTAAAGATCCTATCTCAATACAGTGAAAGTACATTGAAAGTTGCACGAGGTGGTCCCACATTCTCTGTTTTTAGGCTAATCTGTAGTACAAATCTCTTAGGGAGATATCCAAAAAGGAAAATAGTTTCTTCATGAGTCTCTTACTTTTCCCTGGAGTGCAGTGTATTAATCTTTTATACAATGGCACTAATCCCATTATGATGCTCTAATACTTAAAACTTAATGTAACTTGAATTAGTCTGCAAAGCCCTGAAGTCCAAATAAAATTGCATTTGAATTTCAGGCTTCAACATATGACTTCTGGTAGAACACAATGCAGTTCATAGTGAGAACAACATCTCTTTACTTTTCAATATCTTGACTTTGCTTGTGATAGAGATTTTACATGCAACTTGGAAACTGATTAGTGTATCTAGTTTTGATTCATAGACTTAGCTATTCAGAGATAATTACATCTGCAATAAAAGCACATGGTTAGGAGAGGCATATGATTTGTTATAAGTTTTTTTATTAATGTATCAAATGCATTTACATTTAAATCTTAGCATATATTTGATTTTTGTGCAGGACTTTGTTTTCTGGGGTGCTCATAAGTAATACTTATAGAGTAACTAAACAGAAAGATACAAGGTGCATATAGCAAGTGCTTTTAAGCTATGTGTCCCTCCCCTATCACTCATCATGACTCAAAACTTCCAAATGTCTTGTGATCTCTCTAGTCCATCCTTCAGTTCAAATGAAAAACTATAGAAAGTGATGAGTCATGAAGTTGGCAATATTTTAAAGTTAAACATACTATTATATTTTATGAACATATCAATAAAAATAGATGTAAGATAAATTTACCCTTTTATGCATAACTAAGAAAGCCTTCCTTGCTTCTTCCTTCATATATTTCTGTAGATCTTGTTTAACTCTATACCTGTAGAATGTTAGGCAGCAGAAGCTTACATTAAGAAAGAAGCATATAATCTAGTTTTTACCTCTGGCCTTCTTTCTATGTTCTCATGTGTATCAAATATCAGTTATTATGTTTGTAAAATATCCTATTTCCATAGCCTTCCTGTTATGGTATCCACCTTTTTTAGGTATTGTTTTATATTACAGTAGAGTACTCAGCAGAATTTTATCTCTCTGAGTTTACTTGATGCGATGCGTATTTCCTGAGCTGAAGCAAGGCATTCCTTTTAGATCTGATGGGTCTGGGAGATGAATACCCAGCCCCAGTGTCTGAACCTTACCTATAACTGCAATGCAAATGGTCTATGGGTATAAAGGCCATCTGGAACGTGAGAACCTGGACTGGAACAAAGATATAACTTCACATAAATCCCCACATAGTAAGAGTGAGGGCATAGCAATAAATCTTCCCTACAGAAGGAATTTGGCATCTTGTTAGTCAAATGGATTTTTGTAAGAGCCCTGTACTTGAAAGCCTGTTTTGAGTGTTTGATCCAAACATCATCTCTTTTCTTCCATTTAGGGTTAGGGGTAATAGCATCACTTGAGAGAGCCATTATTACATTTTAAAAAGTGATTTTGTTGTACCATTGTTTCAATAATGCAAGAGAAAAACAGGAAAAACCAATAGGCAGACAGATGCCCACACAGGTAGGCAGACAGACAGGCACAGAGATTATATATGATAGTAAATAGAGAAAATATGTAAGTATTTTGTTAAAAATATTATTATATATTCCTGTGATGGTATATTTAGCAATTACTAAGGTATTTGGAAAATTGTTTAATAAACTACACAAAACATTTATACTACTCACAGGAAAATAAATTGCCGGGCAGTGGTGGCACACGCCTTTAATCCCAGCACTTGGGAGGCAGAGACAGGCAGATTTCTGAGTTCTAGTCCAGCCTGGTCTATAGAGTGAGTTATAGGTCAGTCAGGGCTATACAGAGAAACCCTGTTAAAAAAAAAAGCTAATAAAATAAATTACAAAGAGAACACATAATGAACATAATATGTTTTGAAAAATAGATGTTCTATATCCCTACATAATATATTTACAGACATTGACATTGACTGAACATTAAAAGGACATATTGCACGACAGCAGTATTTTTATATGTTTCTGTATTTTGAAATTCACTGATATGAATATGTAACACATCTCTGATATAAGTGCAGAGAACATGTGACAAATATCAGCACCAGGGTTGCAGGGTGTGAAAGTGTTATGTACTTCAATTCTAACAATACTTTTCAAAAAATCACTGCTTTTCAGTAGCTGTTCTGTTGCCACAGAGATGCCCTGCAGTTGCTGTGGCAACAAATGAATAATAATCCACACTTGTATAGCACATCATGGCTTACACATTCCTTTCTCATGCAGCACCTCATCTGTGGTCAACAAAAACTCAGCAAAGATTCTGTAGGAGGCTGACTTGGTGACTGTTCCAGTTCAGAGATGACAACTAGAGATTGAGGATGCTCCCTAAAGGCTTCCAATTATATCCTCAGTGACCTGAAGTGCTGATAGAAAATGTAAACCCTTCATGACTCACAGTGCATTTCAAAATAGGTTTCATTTCTCTTTGTATCTTTCTTTACTCATGTATTCATATTATTCAAACAATGTCTTTTGTAAATCTCAGGATATAATAAGGTAGAGTTGGCTAATTTCCATCAGAGAGGAGGGACTAAGTGTCTTAAGGAGCAACTTGAGACTTTGAACATACACTGTATACTGTTTTCACAGAGGCAAAGGAGTGGCAGCTTAGGCAGCTTCCATTTAGACATTGCTCTCAACCTAACGGCTTATGTATATTCTTAGTCTTAAACACTTGAAGAATGAGAGCTCCTGCTGAAAGCTAGAGCAACTCTTTCACAGCGTCTTTGCTGAAGAAGATCAGTGGCTATATACAGGAACCAGGATTTTTGCTGTCAAACACAGAAGCTACGCAAACTATTTGTTAAGGCTCGAATGTAAAATGTCCCCCACAGATCACTGTGCATAAGCTGTTAAGCTCTAGATGCTGGCTCTGCTTAAGTAAGTTGTGAACTCTTTTGCTTATGATGTTAGTCCTCATTGGCAGACTTAGGGCCACATGTGTAAGGCTTATGATTACTGTTCTTCTGTCCCAGATAGTTGTTCCCAGTATCATGCAACAGAAACTTGCTGTGCAACTTCACCCTAGGGAAACATCTCTACCATCTCTGACAGGTAAAGATGAGCTAGAGCCTTTCAAGTTATAAAGACAATACAAATTCTTCTATTTTTAAAATTCTATTTGAGAAAAATACAAAAACAAGTGGACTACATGTATCTATCTATGTTGACTTTAAGTGAACATGAATACAACTGCACATACCTTGTAGATACACTACAGTATAGGTCAAAGAAGGCATAAAACTGGCATTGCTGAAAGACTCAGTGACCAGTGTTAAATTCTGAACAATAAAACCAAAGTGTAAGATACCGAAAAGAACAGAGTAATCTCAGCTTCTTAGTGAATTACAAATTTTCAATTTTTTTTTTTTGATCTGAAAAAGGATAGATGGCATCGTTGCTAAGGATTGTTGTGGAGATTAGCTGAGATACATGCATGAAGGCATTAAAGTAAATCCAATGAATAGGCAAATAGGAAATGACAATATTTTCCCATAATGCTGTGTAATTACATAGTATAAATACTCTAGAATCATGTTTGGGCTCATAGCTTGGTATGTGCTCTAGTAAGAGATACCAAAAAGAGGGAAGGAGGAAGAGATAAAAATTAGATAGATAGATAGATGCATAGATACATAGAGAAAGATATATAGAAAGATAGACAGATATTCAAAACCATAACCAAATAACACTATAAAACGAGGAGTATCTACTAGAAATTTCCTCAAATTGTACTTTCTACTCACTGTAAGATACAGAACACCAAGTATTTAGTCACATATAGACATAAGTCAGAGCTCCTATAGACTTCTGTGCTCTGTCTTCTTGGAAAATAAGACATTGATTGTATATTCACAAATACTCACCTGGTTCTTGCCAATTCTTCAGGATCTCATATCAGAATCTACCTCTATTGCTTAGAGGTTAGTTCAAGTGTCATGAATTCTTTTTTCATGAATTGATATTGAAGGCATATAATGTAACATTCTTACTGCTTCAAAAACCTCCTGACAACCCCTTCCTTACAATATCAAATTTGTGAGTGAGTTTGACAAACTCTACCCATAAGTAATGGACATAGCTTCTGGAACATTTTATCATCCAAGATTCCCAGGTGAAGCAATCTCTGGCTTGTCCTTCCTTCAGTCTCTGTTCCATAGTTTGTCTCTGCAACTCTTTCCATGGGTATTTTGTTCCTCCTTTTAAGAAGGAATGAAGTATCCACACATTGGTCTTCCTTCTTCTTGAGTTTCTTGTGGTTTGTGGATTGTATTTTGGGTATCCCGAGCTTCTGGGCTAATACCCACTTATCAGAGAGTGCATACCATTTGTGTTCTTTTGTAATTGGCTTATCTTACTCTTGATGAACTAACTAGTACCCTCAAAGCTCCCAGGGACTAAACCACCAACCAAAAAGTACACATGGTGGGACTCATTGGTCCAGTAGCATATGTATAGCAGAGGATGGCCTAGTCAGTCATCAATGGGAGGAGAGGCTCTTGGCCGGGTGAATTCTCTATGCCCCAGTGTAGGGGAATGCCAGGGCCAGGAAGTGAGAAAGTGTGGTTTGGTGAGCAGGGGGAGGGGAGGGAACAGGGGTTTATTTTATTTTATTTTTATTTTATTTTATTTCCTTTCTTTTTTTCAGAGGGGAAATCAGGAAAGGAGATAGCATTTGACATGTAAATAAAGAAAATATCTAATTAAAAAAAAAAAAAAGAAAGAAATCCAAGATGTGTCTGTGACCTTTTGTCTTCAGATATAAGGTTGTAACCAAATCTTGGTAAATTAAAAAGACTACACACACACACACACACACAGGGATCATGACAAAGTTATGGTTATAAACATGACAGTCATTACTATCTCCAAAACTGTCAGGAAATGTTTTGTGATAGACTAACTGGTAAGACCACACCTTGGATAAGATGTACATTGATAATTTCTGTGATATGGTCTCTAATTAAAAAGATACAATTCAACAGATGTGTGGTTGGATGTTCAAAATGGAAAATTCTCTGAAGCTGTTCCTTAACTGACATAAAAGAAAAGCCAACCTTTAACACAACACTAAATACCATGAACGCCCAGATTATATGGATAACTTTCCTTAAGTAATTGTGAGAGAAGGCCCTTAATGCTTTGAGTGTATGTCCTAAGGCACATCCCTTAAGGTCACCATACTTCCAAGAAAATGATTGACTTTATAAAATCTTCTATCTGATCATTTAAAGTATCAAGCATAGCACATATTATATTTGCATGAATATAAACAATATAAGCAAAGAATAGAAAAAGATAGATAAATAACTTGTTCCATTAGGTGAAATCTGGTAAAATTTCTAGGTTCAAGGATACATATTAAATATGGCTACTTCTTTATGATAAAACAGAAATTCCCACTAATATTTATGAATTGCTAGTAATTTACACTGCTAGGTAATGAATATTTTCACATGCTCCATCATGGCATAAAAGAAGGTTATTTTATGACTACTTTGATGATGGTCTATGCAGTTAGCGTTGTAGGATTCAAATTTTCGAGTAATATTTTAATATGTTTTTTTTCTAAAATGTAGGACCTAGAGTTGCTATTATTTCTAGGCTTCTTTATGTCTCCAAAGCTTTAAAAGAAAGAACAGACCCCAAGCAGCCTGAACTAAGAATGACTTATTTGGGTGACAGAAGAAGTATCCCTAGAGAAAACAGTTATTAATAATTGTAATTAATTCTGATATGGCAATATCCACAAAGATATGCAACAGTGAGCTCAGTAATTTCTTTCCAGATAATTCTTCCTGACAAATAATTCATTTGGCTTTCTTAGATATGTTAATGAACTAAATAAAGTATCTCAGATATATTCTTCAACTGGTCTAAAAATTAATGACTGTCCCCGACATTCCTACACGCTAATCACTCACCAGCTCTCACATAACATTTGATTTTCATTTTTTTCTCCCAAGAGATTTTTGTTGCAATTGTTACATCTGTCTGTGTGAACTTTGAAAAACTATAGCTTCTAAGATAATGCAAGGACAATTGAATATGAATCTGATTGGCTTCTATATTCTCTTTGAATTTACATATATCATGATGAGTGTGTATTAAACACTCTATTTCCAAAACATTGAAAGAGAAGAAGAAAGACAGAATGTTACATTTGCAGATACAGTATCATTTTTGTCTTGTACCTTTATGCATTGTTTTCCATTGTTTTGTGATGGTGTATTAGCATACAGCCCAGGCTTTGAACTCATGATCCTCCTGCTACACAGGTTGAGGTCTTGGATCACAGATGTGCTTCATCATAGTCCTTTTTGTCTTTTGACATATCTAGAATGAAAGGTTTCCTGAAAGAAACACTGTATTAGGAATCAGAAACTACACTTGAAATTTAATTTTCCCTCTCATCTGAATACAAAGTGTGGGGCAAATTAATGTGACAACAAAATGCTATTGTGATTCCTATAACATGATGTGGTTATTCCTGTCTTAATAACTTACAAAACTTCTGTGATGTAAAAGTATAAAAATATTAAAATGAATTCAATGTATAATACTATTTAGAAATACATCATACTTTAAAACATGCTTTTATTCCATTGCTAGATATCAAAGTTTGTGAAAAAGAACCCTAATTTAATAATAAATGGGGTCAGTAAGTTTGATAGATTTAGTGGTATAAGTATCAAATAATTCAAATCTATATTTTGGTGCATAATTTCAAGACATCTCCCTATATAGGATTTTGATATTAGACATTAGCTTTATTTTAATCTAACAAGTTCACTATGTGGATGTTATTAGACAACACTCAAGGGCAGCTTATGTATAACATCACCCGTTTCCTCCGTAATTAATTGCTCTCATGAGTTCCCCATTAATATGAATTTGAGCCCAGCAATTTTTTCTCTGTAATATCATTATTTATGACTTTCAAATATGTTTAAGTAATTTTAAAAAAATGGCTGCAGTGATTTTTAAAATTAACTTTGGAATAATTAAGGAATGAGAAACTAATATCACTTTAATCTTCATTAGCAATTAAACAATGGATTTAAGTTCCTGTCTCTATTTTAAGAATCACTTTTATTCTTTCTGTCAAAGCACCTCAATCTGTACCTAGCCCATTGCTGTCACTCATTCTATGTGTAGATCATTCATCATGATGTACCATATCATTATCATGGCCACTGTTGCCTCTCTAATTTCTAAATGCTTATAGAACTGGCATTTCTTTCCCCAGTTCCAGAGTTTCTTAAATTTACAAAATAAAATTATTTTTAAAATCATTCATTGTAAAGAAATATGAACTATTTCAATATTAAAGCCAGAGGATGTGCTTTTATCTATGATCATATTCAGTCTGAGGACTTGTTCTCTTGAAATCTATGATTCATTTTCTTTGATCAACGCTCAATCATATCTAAAACTACAACTTACTTTCATGTTCCAGTGGCTTGCTCTTATTTCATTAGTGGATATAAATAGTATTTTTCAACAGCAGACTAAACACTTTTATGTTTTTTTTGAAAGTCTATTCATTTAGAGAAATAATTGACAGCCAACGGGTGGTTGTATTTTCCTACCTTTTTTGTTATACTGGAAGGAGAAAGTAAGTTTGTAGAGACATCATATTGTTACCTTCCCTCTTCACTTCAGTCATCGGACTTCTGGCAGTCTCTGCTTAGGGGCTAACACCTGGGAGCTAAGACAGATGCTCTCTGTTGACTGTTGGTTTGTCTTTGAAGAAGCCACTTGAGTATGCCCATCACCTGAGTACGCCCATGACCTGAGCACGCCCATCACCTGAACACGCCCACTGCCTGAAGATCCACTGAACCTGGGGACTTTGGCGCCTGAACTTTCTTTACAATATAATCTAGAGACTTGGTTTCGGTTTCTCTTGTAACTATAAAAACCCTGGCTTATTCTAAGTAAAGTTGGAGCCTTGATTGGGACGCAACTTGGCTTTGTGTTTTCTCTTTGCATTTCAAACCCTCTATTTCAGGTCCTTTGTTCCCTCCTGGCTGAGAGAGCTCCATTCGTGAAACTGTGGGCAGTTTCATCATATTAAAATATGGAAAGATAATTCTCAAGAAATACTCAACTACACTAGTCAAAATAATTTTCTGCTTGGGTATTGATGCCATTCATTATTATCTAAGGCTGAGTGATTATAGTCATTTGATCCTGGACTTCATCATTTGTTAATGTAGGGCAGTTTCTAAATAAGTAAATAAGATGTCATAATTATTGTAAGTGTCAGATAAAGTCAAGCTCTGGAACTGCAATTGAAATGAAGGAAGCTTCTAATAAATTAATTTCCAGCAATATCAGAAAAAACAGTTATAATAAACTCATTTCCTTTGTACAGAGGAACACAGCTCTAGTAACTTACCACTAGTAAGGAAATAGTAAAGGAATTTGAAGTCATATATTCAAATATTATTATTCTTTTAATTTTTTGTCTCATCATGATATGATCACAAATTAGAGTTATGACTGGTGTGCATTTTCTAGGAGAAATATCATGTATGGTCTGTATTAAAAAAAATCTGTACCAGCACAGTTTGGCAATATTTATTTAAGGTTTTCTTCCTATGAGCTTGAAGCCAGGATACCTGTGAATTCTAACCTTTAATGTGTTTAATATATCACTCTAAAAAATTGATACGAGGCATTATTTATAAGTAGGGGGTATTCCTAACAGCTGTTTGAGAAACATCCTACAAAGAAGGAAGTTTTCTCCAGAGACAGTAATGTAAAAGTGAAATGGCAAGCACAGTAGTCACAGAACCTAGCCTAGGAAAACATTCTGCCATCACTATAGTCCTATAGTAGAATTTCATCCTATTTACTGTATGGGAAGAGCAAACAAAATAGACATGGAAAGGTTAGATAATGGAGACCATGTACCTTCTAGCTACAATAATCTCCTATAGGTTTCAGATGTTCTATCAAAAGTAATAATAGACTATATGATTTTTGTCTCCTAGCAACATCAAAAGCTTTACTCATAAAGTGGCACCAACATAACCTTCAACGTGTGAACTGAGCAAGGATGATATCAATGAACATTTCAAACTGAACAGAGAAAAGCCCATGTGACCTCAACCCTACACACACACACACACACACACACACACACACACACACACACACACAAACTGATTAAAGCTGAAAGTAGAAGAAGTGGTCTTCCCTGAAGGAAAACACAACAATTCATTGTCTATTGACAAATGATGAGCCTTGAAAATATACATTATATGGATGTTATAACAGCAGGTTAGATTCCTGTTATGTACAACAGAAATATGTGTGTATATAAAATAGATGTATTGTGAAATAATAGTGAAAAAAGGAAAATTACTGTAGAGGAATTGTAATCTAGCAGTGTGGCTACTCTGGCAATGGGTTAAAATCTAAATCTTTAGCTCTGTATAATCAGACTGGAATATAGACACACAAGTAGTACACACCTTTAGTAGTGAACAATGGAGATAAAGCTAGATTGTAGAAGGAAAAGGTCATGTTTGAACATAATGTCTAATTAAGGGACAGACAAAGATTTGACAGAACAAGTAAAAAATATATGCTCAACTCTCAGGAGAACAGACAGGAAATAGAGGCTCATAAAGTGCAGTTCAGTGTATTGGATTTGAGTTGAAAGTCCAGTTCAGTCAGTTGATGCAGTTGAGTTCAGTGTGTAGAGTTGAGTTTGGTGCAGTTCAGTTAAGTGAATGTAGTTCATGAAATTCTTTTATAAATTCAGGCAGAGGCAATTGAAGCTAGAGAATAAGAAGGAGCCAGAAGATTAGAACAAATTGTCAGAATTAGTTTGAAGGCAAGCAGAGCAATTCAGAGAGAAGTCAAGAGAAGCCAAATTGATCAGTCAGTTTAGAGAGGAGTTTGAGCCAGAAAAGCTGAGTTGAATCATCAGCCAGAGTTCATAAAGAGCTAGAAAGGGTGATCTTCATCAGTAAGCCCCCAAGATAATTACTTTTACAAATAACTTGAAGGAGTGTATGGAGGGGTATATGAGAGGACTTGGAAAGAGGAAAAGGAATTGAGTTATTTTGTAGTTATAATATCAAAAACAAACAAACAATAATAATAATAATAATAATAATAATATAAAGGACATATCAAGCTACTAGGTAATATATGAATTTTTCTTGCTTTTTGCAATTCAGCATTCCAGCTTAATAAGTAAGGGATATAAGCATGGTATTTAGTAGCTGTTAATTAATATATTCTCTAGTTTTCACCAAAAATCATGCAAAACTTTTCATTTATTTTATCTGTATATTCATTATAAGTCAATACATAAAATACAAGTTCAATAAATTATTGAAGCACTTCCTAAAGAAATCCATCACTAGAAAATATACAATAAAATATTGTTTTATTATTTTACAATGAATACATTCTTGATGATCAAATATACAAACTGAAATACAAAACATAAAAAACAAATAGAACATAAATCATCACAAGGTAAGGAAAATTATCAGCTTGACATTTTAAAAATACTAAATTCAATAATTTAATTTAAAGCTTAAATTTAAAAAGTTAAAAGGACAAAATAATAAATTTAAATATATGAACTGGGCAGGGGTGGCACATGACTTCAATCCCATCACTCCTAAGGCAGACAGATGGATTTCGGAGTTCAAGGCCAGTCTATCTATTATGTAGTAAATTCCAGAACAGCCCAGGCTATATATCAAAAAAGGAAACAAACAAACAAACAAAAATCCCACAAACAAACCAACGAAACCAACCAAACAAAATACCTAATCAAACCAACAAGCAGAAAAATCTGTTTGAAAATATATTCATTCAACGTATAATATCAGTTATCTACACACTGAAAATACAGCAGTGATCAATATAAACTAGAGTTAACTTATCAGTTGAATTAATCTCAAAAGAATTAGAAAATTTACAGTCAGTGTTTTTGTATGGCATCTCAGCAATCACCTGAATGTAGATGTAATATTTTTATATTAACGATTGCCAATATATAAAGGAATTAGGAGATTCAAGATTTTAAGGCAAGCTAAAATTGAGATACTTAATTAGATATTCAGATAAAGAGGATGACACAGCACTTCTATTTTAAAATGAAACATTCATGGTAAAGGCTAAAGTTTTTCATATAAAGTCGATCGTTATCCGCCTAAGCACATTGTAGTAATAAATAAGATAAGTTAATGTTGAATTGACTGTAAGACCAAATAAAACAAAAACATCCAATACATAAAGATGAGGGAAAGATATCAGAGAAAATAGCTAAACCATAAAGAAAGTATACATAAGAGGAAAATCAGTAAAATCCAAATAAAAATATTCTTCAGGAAGGCATCTTATAGTTCAGGTAAATCCTCTGTCAATTTTAAGACTGCTATTTACAAGAAAGATATATTATGCAGAATGTGTAACTAGATGAAATAAAAACAATATAACTTTTTTTTTTCAGAATTGTACTGGTGTATGAAGATGAAGGTTGAGAATGACAATTTGAAT
Organism: Montemys delectorum; assembly: GCA_019843815.1. Taxonomy (NCBI): domain Eukaryota; kingdom Metazoa; phylum Chordata; class Mammalia; order Rodentia; family Muridae; genus Montemys; species Montemys delectorum. The sequence continues at coordinate 16,135 of JADRCD010232998.1, forward strand.
CCTCAAATTTGAAGAGCAATTCCAGGTAAGGAAGTGGCAAACTAAAAAAGTGTGAATCACAGTGTAGAATTTCAAGGTATGGAACTATAATTGATGAAATGGATACATTACATATATAAAGGTGAAGGGAGCACTTATAGGAAAAGAAAGATTAGAAGTAGAAAACAGCTTCAAAGAAAACTCCTGAGAAATTAACAGAAAAGAGAAAAATCATATACCAATAAATAAGTCGTCCTAGTGAGAGCATCAGTGAACTTGAAAGCTTAAACCCAGAATTATCAGCAGTATAAGATGAGCATTCAGCAAGATAGGTTTTAAAATAGTTGTAGGTGGAAGAATGTCAGGCCACTGACATCATTTGAATCAGTATCAAATGACCTTAATCTGGAAAGAAGTTGCAGTTGGTGATGACAGACAGCTTTATCACAGGGGAGTCTGGACTAGTTAGCACTTCATTGGGAGTTTCTGTCTTGCAGCACAATAATTTTTTGTTATTTTTACATTTACCATAAAATGGAAAAGATAAAGGCATTCAATTCTTTAAATGTATTTATCCTTTGTATAGATCATAGATCATAAGTCACTGGCACACTGGTTTAAAACAAACAGGATCCTTGCTATATCCTAATAGGTTGTTTTGTGATGAACCAAGGAAAAGTACAGAGGCAATTCAAAAATAGTGGTTGAATTTGGTTTGTCAAACTAGATGAACCTAGTTTACCAAACTAAGTAAAACAGCCTGAGATAAGATATTAGAATATAGCTTATATTCTAATAATTATACTGTGTAGCTCATGGGTAGTCTTGAAATAATTTTAAAAGATCAAAGTGGTTATTTACAATGTAGAATACCCCTTTAAAAAATAAACAGAGAGAGCATTGTGGAAGAAATTAGAGGAACAGGAGCACATGGTTTTATTACTTATGAGTCTTTTGATATGATGTCCAACGGGGTTGGGGGACAGTGTTAAGAGATGGAATCAGACATATGGCCAGGCTCAGTTAATGGCAACTTTATAAAGTATACAAAAGAGTAGGATCTTTAAGTGAAATGAAATTTTGAGCCCCAGTAGGCTTTCTGAAAAAGAGTAGCAACTAGCAACAGGAGTTACACTGTTTAGGTTTCTCCCTCTCCCTTTTCCCCTCCTTCTCTCTATTTCCAACAAATACACTTTAGGGTTGAATTTCAGGATACTTACAAGGCTATTAGGGAAATCTTGGAGAAATTATGGTAGATCCATGATTGTTTTTGAGCATTTGAGGTTACTAGAAGTGACCAGATTCTTGATGCATTTGAAAACGAAATCAGAAGGGAAATAAAACCAATACCAAGATAAAATAAATAAAATAAAAGTAACAAAGTTAAATGTTTCTCCTGCTATTCCACCACTTTTGTACAACTCTCTAGAAAGATAGAGCAATAGTCAGACATTTGTATTAATACACTATTTTTTACTTGCATTTTGTTATTTCATTTGAATGTCCTATTCAAGTGTTCCTTTTGAATAAGATGTCACTCAATACATATTTTGACTTTAGATACATCAATATACTATCTACCTCAAAGAAAAGTTTCAAAACTGAAAAATTTAGAAAAACTCTTCTGTGAGGGATTTTTAATGTTTTTAACTTTGTTTATTTATTTATTTGTAAGGTCTTAGTGATATATTTGCTTGCTGTCTATCTTTCAGTATTTATCTTTCTCCAATCTAGACTTTCAGATGTTTCTAGGAATTCTGTAGAAGGGTGAAAATCAGTCTGTCTTCCCTTTGTACCTCAGCAGCAGGATTCAGACGTTATGTTGGATAGATTACTCAGCATAATGTATCTCTGAGCCCCTGGGAACAGTCAACTTGTTCCTTGAGAGATCTTCTTGCATTTATTCTCCAAGTTTAACACAACAGTATTTCTTGTATTTCATCCCAGGTTTTGAAACATTCTGCAACCAAATCCCCAAATCCTTTTCAAAGAATCCTTCTACTTTTATGCCATCCATCATCGGGGATTTGCCTTCCACCGGTGGCCTTTGCTCAACATGATTAAATAAAAGGCAAGAATTACTTTTTAGACTGCATTCAAACACTTTCTTTTTTACAATTATAAGAACTCCCCACTCCTTGGAGACTTTTAAGAACAAATTTAAAACGTTCTTATTTGTCTAGGCTTAGCTGTGGGGTAAGATATTGAGACCAGTGTATTGTATTTTCATCATAACTCTGTGAAGCACTTCTCATAAAACACTTCATAATTGTTTTCAACTTCCTTTTTTGTCTTTAGAAAAGACCTGGGCTAAGGACAGCCTGCTTTTTTTAACCTTCTCCTCTACCTCTTGGCCGCCCATAGTACTACTTCTGCATAACTGATTACAGGCACTTGATTTAAAGGTACTTGCCAGCAACAGTCTTTAATTCTTCCATTCTTGCCAGATTTCTAAGCTATGAGAAGAACAAGCCAAGTTACATGTCTTACTTGATCCTAAGGATCCAATATGGATTTCGGTTTGTGCTCAAATATTAATTTCTTAGTTTGTCTTTTAACATCTAGTTTCATGTAGTTCAAGCTTGCGTGGAACTTTCTATATAGGTAAGGATGACTTTGAACTCTTCAACTTCTAGCATCTACCTCCTGAGTACTAGGATTACAGGCATGTGCCACCACTACCACTAGGCCTCCATCTATAATAGACAAAATGGTAAGCTAGTATCATATTTAAAAAAGAGTTGCTGATTTTCTCAGGAAAAAATCAATTCTGAACCATTATTTAAACTGCTAATTTACTCATTGTAAAACTCATTCAGAGAATATTTTCTTATGGAGAAATTCATTAGATAGGATTATAGAATTATTTTGTGTCTATATGATGTTTAGATTGTATAAATATGGTTCATCATTTTACCTTGAATAGAATTATAGATTGATCTTGCTTATTAACTTGGTAGAGATAAATGAAGCAGATTCATTTGTGTCATGTGATGCTTTTCTGGAAGCTGTTATGAGATGATATTTACTGTTTTGCTGAAATATACACATGAGAGGATATTTTGCTGAAGCAGATACATGAGAGGATGTTTTGCTGAGGCAGACACTTCAAAGGACTCATAATATTTGGAAAGAGTACAAGTAGAACCCAACAAACAGTGAACAATCCTCTTCCATTAAGCTTGTAACATTTCACTGGTCTTTGCTGATGATGCTCTTGAATTTATATACTTTCTAAGGCTTTCTTACTCTTCACTGATCTTCATAGAGAAAACCTCACAAAAGAATTTCTTGTGGTTGTGGTATCCTGGTTGCTCCTTATCACTTCCTTGAACTTGTGCTAATTTGGGAGAACCTCGCAGTTTCCAGTGCATTGAGCCATAGTTACTGATTTATGTTGGTGTTTACCAATTGCACTGGACTGCTGCTACTGATTCGCATTTGATGTTGGACTGCTGAAATTCTAACAAAGAAGATTTCAATTACCTCAAAAAACTACCTCTAAACAGATCCACACAGCCCTTCTTCTATTAACAATCTTTCTCTCCTATCTTTGGTCAGTGTGCTGGAAGGGAGGTTGG
>JADRCD010232999.1:0-14388 GCA_019843815.1 Montemys delectorum
ATAACTGTAGCTTTGCTACTCTAGTGAGTAGTAATGTAAATATCTGATATGCAGGATATCGGATATGTGACCCCTGTGAGACGGGGTCACAACCCACGGGTTGAGAACCACTGTTCTAGACCATCACTTGATTCCTCTGCCTAAGCTGTTGCCTTTTTGCTGAGCCATATATATGATTTATCCATGTTAAACAATTATCCATTAAACTTAGTAATTTAGTACAGGCAAAATACAACCAAGAGACATGTAATTCCTTGATGACTCTGAAGTATGTATTTCAACAAGAGTAAGGCTGATCCACTTCTCCTTCTTTCTCAGCAGAAAGAATGTTAGCAAAATTTATTCCACATTCTCTCCTTTACTTATTCTCTAGGATGCCCGGCATGATTGGCAGTTGCCAACGATGGCTCCTTGTTGCCAGTTCTCCTCCTTCGAACTTGTCTTAGAATTGCTTTTTGTTCTTCAGATAAAATGACAGTTTTTTTTAAAGGGTCAATATCACTGTATAAGAGTGAATTACAATACCCAAGTCCACTGAAAAACTGTAGATAATATTAACAGAGTGTGATGAGGAAACCTGCTCTTACAAAGTTGATGCTTGCAGGGGTCATTGGCTCTGTCAAAAAGGCTGGTATCAGGTCAATCACAGAATAACAATGGTATCAGGTCAATCACAGAATAACAATGGTACCAGGTCAATCACAGAATAACAATGGTATCAAGGGTTACATAGACTTCATGTTCAAAATTTCAGTTTTTCCTCAGGATAAGCCTACATAGGCTTAAATTTTAACTCTTAAGTTTATTTATTTTTTCTCGGTGATCTGTAGGCCACATTTATCTCAAAGTCCACATTTTTGTTTTTTGTTTGTTTGTTTTTTCTCCATCTCTCCTGCTTCACACTCAACCAGAAAATTGAGACTCAAGCTATCCATTCCCTCTGCTTGTTATCACTGGTAAAACAATTTTTATAATTTGTGTGTAAAATGCTACATTTGTACATGAATTCACGGCACATAAATAATACATCATTGATTTTATTAGTTTGGAGTGTAAAAAGCAATGAGGTAAAAGCAAAGAGAAGGTTGAAGAGGAGTTTGTTGTGTAAGAAAAGAAAGTAAGAAAGGAAAATTATATGCAGTGCTTATCAGTGAAGTAGGATGAATTATGTACCACCCACCCATTCACACTTTTCAAATCTTCATATCCAACCATTTGTTTTCCCCCATGGGGGTTTGAATATGCGTGGCCTGTGGAAAATGCTACCATCAAGAGGTGTGGCCTTGTTGGAGGCCTGTGGGGGTGGGATTGAGGGCTCCTAGTGCTCAAGCTTTGCCTCCTGCAAGACACAGTCTCTGGTGGCTACCTTCTAACGAATATGTAGAACTCTTAGCTCCTTCTCCAGCATCATGCCTGTCTGAAGGCTGCCATGCTTCCTACTATGATGATAATGGACTGAACCTCTGAACCTGTAAGCCAGCCTCGATTAAATGTTTACCTTATAAGTATTGTCTTGGTCATTTTGTCTCTTCACAGGAATGGAAACCCTGAGACTCCTCCTAAAGTGTGTTTTCCCAACTACCTCAGGAATTTAAATTATGGGAGTATTGCAGATGAGTTTTTGATACCTGTGAGGGAATAATATTTATGATGCCCATTTGATAGCTACAAGTAAAATAATCTTAATCTACTCTAAAGGTCTCAAGCATGACATTTATAATTACAAAAATAAGGACATAAGGCTTTCAGAGTGAGTATGATACCTCCAAAGCTTTGCAATAGTAGTGTTGGCAGGAACTGCTGCTTGGCAGGGAATGGAAGAACCTTTCCAAAGCCACCATCCAGCAGAATAACAGCGCGTGCTGACTCTAGCACAGTGTGTTAAGTCTGTTCTGGGGGCAGGGGAGCATAGCAAAATTAAATATTAGCTCTATTTTCTTTTAAGCCCTGCCAAGTTTCTGGGATCCTCAGTAGGTTCTTAAATGAGATTAAATACCGAACAACAGTAGTATCTGATTATACCAACCACATCTGCATACCATAACACCTCATCTTAGAGTTAGCTTTAAGCAAGAGTGAAAACTATGACCCTACTAGGAGAAAACACAGGGGAAATACTTCAGTACACTAAAATTGGCAAGGCTGTATTTTTCCTAAGCAAGACCCCCCCCCAAAAACATAGGAAATAAAAACACAAATAGACCAGTGAGAGTACATTAAATTAAAAGGTTTCAGTACAACATAATGCAACAACCAATAGAGCAGGAAATACATGAGACTATAATGGTTATAGGAAAAAGGAATTGTCAAGTACAACTCTGATGAGAGGTTAATGCTCACAATACATAAAGAAAAATAACTCGATACCGAAACAATAACAAAACCCACAAACAACAAAGCATCCTTAATAAGCTGCTAGGGGAACTAGATACATAATTGCAGAAGAGTCATATGAGAGTCAAGTGTAACACCTTGCACAAAACTATATCCAAGAAACCCAGCTAGATGTGAATCGCGAAACTGCTAGTCAAGAACAAAGGCAGTATCCTATAGGACACAGGTATAGAAAAAAATATGTTCTGAATATGACTCCATTTGCCCAAGAAATGAGGCCAAAAATTAACACATGGAATGCCATAAAACTAAAAGCAAAGCAAAATAAAACAAAACACAAAGAAACCCTTCTGTGTCTTTTGAGTGAAGACTTGCGCCCCTAGGATGAATGAGAATTTTTACCAACTATATACCTGACAGATGATTAATTTCAGAATATATAAAGAATTAAAAAAAAAAAAAGTTAAAATAAGCTGCCCCCTCCCAAACTGCATTAAAACCAACTTAATCTTATCCCTGACTAGTTTACAAATGGCTACTATATTTGGCCTTGAAAATTAATGGAGGTTACCCCTAATCTGCTCTTCTAACTGCCAGCATGACTACCTCGCCAGTGGTTTACTCCTGATACCTACTGTTTCTCCTGGCCACGTGCTCATGCTCCCTCTCCCCTCATGGTGGCTTCCACCTTTCCTGTCCTTCTTCCTCTTTCCTCATGGTCTCCTGCAACAAGGTCACTCTATCCAATCTACCGCTAATATCTGTAAAACTGGCTTTAGCAAGTTCTATTTGAACAATCGTTTTAAATTAAGAAACAAGGTTTACACAACAAAAGTTTGTAAACATGAGAAGTCACTCACAGGCCTAGACCTTTGGGTATAGAATTTAGCATTACAATACATAACAATAGACTAAACCTCCACAATTACCCTTTTTTGTCTAAATAAAAAATGTTCTTCCTCTTATAATAATAAATAACTTACTCTAGGAACAATTATGAAATTATTATGAAAATGATTTACATTAAAAAAACCAGTCTGTTCGTATTTGTCAACTGAGGAGAAAGTGTTTTATTATCTATTCTACCTTGGTAAGTTCAAAATTCTGTATCTAAATTAATTTTTATCCTAACTTTTATTAGGCTCCTAAAATTACCTTCTTTGCCCTAGAACATCCTTTAAAATCCTTAAGCTTATAGTAAGACTATGACTAGTCTTCAACTCCATCAGAGGCCCGAGAAGGAAATAAATATTACCTGAGTATGCAGGAAGCACAAGAATGCAGCTTCCAAAAATGTAGAAGTGACAGAGACAGCTGATCGTGTAGATAGTTCCCAATATTTTCACTAATGTTGGAGCATCTATCTTCAGCCTTCTGGCCCAGAATATCTGACAGACTTTTTGTGAAGCAGGAATTATGAAGGACTTGTTTACCTTCTCTTGGCAGAGCTTGGCAGATGACTTCCCTATATCCATTTGTCCTTTCTGAATAGCAATCTATCTTCAGATGAAGGTAGAACATTGTCTTCGATCAATGGCTAGCTTGCCACAATTGAAGCAACTCCAAGGGGAGGTTCTTCGATGCTCATCATCTTCATCCAAGTTGAATGGGATGCTACCAAGAACTAACATGTCTCAGCGTCAAAAAAGCCTTAAATTAATAGAAAACATCTTTAAATTCCATAGTCTGTGAGTCTCTGAAGATTTGAAGATCATCTGTCTATTTATCGCATATCTGAACAAGCAAATGTTGCCCGGCTCCAGCTATCTAATATCTGTACAGCACAGGATGTGTATTTTGATGATAATACAGACTAGTATCTGACAAAACCATGAGTTTGTTTGACTGAATGCTAACCTGTATTATTAGTTGTTCTAAACAGTTTGTAATAGCTATTAAAAGGACTGGGAGAACTTGCACTTCTAAATGAGTTACAGAAGCACACTACCTGTTTAAAGGTTGAAATATACATATATTATGCTGTAACAAAATTAATCTTAAATTTTGTTTCGATATACAAAAATTTATGCCGATGAAAACCTTAAGCCTGTATCAGTATACAAAATTCTGTACCAGTGTGAGAAAATATAACCTCATTTTTGTATCAATATACAAAATTCCGTACCAATGTAAGATTGTGTCTAAAAAATGCTTTTGTTTCAAGAGCAGATTCAGTAATCCATCCTTATTTGTCTAATTTCTTAAACTATTTCTATACCTCCCTTTTGTCCACTCTTTCCCTTACCTAGAAGAGGAAGGAAGAAAGAAAGAAGAAAGAAAGAAAGAAATGACTAAGTCTAAGCTCCCAAACACAACCAACCATATAAAAATAGCACATTCAAAATACTGGGCCTGGGACCTGAATAGAGAGTTCTCAACAGAATTTATAAAACCACAAAAACTAAGTAACAAATCTCTGGGAAAAAAAAAAGTTTGTCATCGACTTTCAGTATGCCATCTGTATCCAGAGCTTGGGCTGATCCACAGTCCGCTGTGCCCAGGTCCTGCCAGGATAGACCTGTTCTCTCAGGATTGCTTTCATTCCCTGGCTTGTAGGTGAGACAGCCATTTTCTCTCCAATAACTGTCTGGAGTGGGCCAGTCAGGAAGGAGCAGAACACAGGAACAGTGGAGCACCTGGGACATGATCCTTCCATTCGCCATCTGCACCCAGAGCTTGAGCTTGCTCTGTTCCAGAGCCCTCTGCACACAAGTTCCTTCAGGAGAGAGCTGGTCTCCCAGAAGTGCTAAATGGACCCAGGCTTACGGACCCACAGGAGGATGTCCAGCCATAGACAACAAGAACATTTAACACCAGAGATAACCAGATGGTGAAAGGCAAACACAAGTATCTTACCAACAGAAACCAAGACTACTTGGTATCATCAGAGCCTAGTTCTCCCATTACAGCAAGGCCTGGATACTCCAATACACCAGAAAAGCAGGATGTGGATTTAAAATCATATTTCATGATGGTGATAGAGAATTTTAAGAAAGACATAAATAACTCCCTTAACAAAATAGAGAAGAACACAGGTAAACAGTTAGAAGCCCTTAAAAAGGAAACACAAAAATCCATTAAAGAATTAAAGAGAACACAGTTAAACAGGTAGAAGCACTTAAAGAGGAAACACAAAAATCCTTTAAAGGATTACAGGAAAACACAACCAAACAGGTGAAGGAATGGAGCAAAACCATCCAGGATCTATGTGACAGGAAGAATTTCTTTTTTTTTCCCCCCCCCCGGTGTAGGCTTTTAATAAGTTACTTTTAATAAGGGTTCTTAAATGCTTTTAACCTCCCTTCTAGTCAGTCCACCACCCACCAGAGGTAATGGGAACCCTTATTGGGGAAGTGGACTTGTTTAGAAGTAGTTCTTTGGAGGAAATCCAGTCTGTGTTGTCAGGATATCATCAATTCAGTTCACAAGAATCAGCAACAACAGGTCTATCCAGAGGAAAGTGAGAGACTCTGCTGTATGTGGTTTAGAAGTAGTTCCTTGGGACCATTTCAATCTCCGATTGTCAGGATACCAGCAGTCTAGTTCAGTAGTGTCAGGATAGCAAACATGAATCAGCAGTAATGGCATGATCCAGCAGAAACAGCTAGCCCTCTGTTGAATGGGCATAAGTCAGCAGGATTGATCAGGACTGGCTGGGATGCCAAGCAAAGCTCTCTGCCGTGCCTCTCTCAGCAAAGTGAAGATCAGTGAAGACAAAGTCATGTTACACAGCTAGCTATGCAAGCCCACCATCACTGTCCATTGAGTCTTATTTATGCTTCCTCCAAACATCACATATCCTCCCGCGAGATTTGCCTCAGCAAAACACCGCGTGAGTCAGTATCAGCTGACATCACTCTGCCAATCAGCCCAAGTCTGAGGAAGCAGCAGGAAGCCACCAGAACACCACCAGAGGTTTTTTTTTGGTGCATTTCTTTCTGTGTCTGCTTCAGCAAAACATTCTTTCATGTGTCTGGTTCCATCTTGTCTAGATTACATTTCTCCACACTGTGAGATCACCACTGGCAGTTTGGGCTCGTTGTTGGGGCCTGTGGGAACATTCTCGATCTTCCTCATCACTAGAAGCCCATCAATGATTTTTCCAAACACTACATGTTTTCCATCCAGCCAATCCCACTTAGAACACGTGATAAAGAACTGGCAGCCATTTGTGCTGGGGCCACTGTTTGCCATGGAAAGTAGGCCTGGAGCTGAGTGTCTAAGTTTAAAATTTTCATCTGCAAATGGATCCCGGTAAATACTGGCGACTCCAGTACCATCGCCATTAACAAAATCTCCACCCTGAATCATGAAATCCTTTATGACCCTGTGGAAGAGGCTACCTTTGTATCCTATCGGAACACCAGCTTTTCTGAACTCTCCAGTGCAGAACTGCCTAAAGTTCTCGGCCGTCTTAGGCACCACGTCTGCAAAGAGCTTGATCTTCATGCGACCAACTTCCTGGCCGCCAATGCTGACATCAAAGAAGACCACTGGATTGATTGGACTTGAATTTGCCACCGCCATGGCTTCCAGGAAGAATTTCTTATCTGGTCCAATCTGTTTGGAGTTCTGTAGGCTTCTTTTATGCTTATGGGCATCTCTTTCTTTAGGTTAGGGAAGCTGTCTTCTATAATTTTGTTGAAGATATTTACTGGCCTGTCGGGTGCTGCGCAGGGTAGTGGGGAAATAAAGGGGTTGGAAGGGCAAGAGCTCAGGTAGGCAGGAGACTGTCGCTTGCTCTCCACACTGCTGCCAGGTGGTCATCTGGCTATGGGCAGCCACGAGATCCCAGTCAGCTAGGGTGGAAAGGGAACAGTCCCGGTGGGTTCTCAGTCTCGGGCATCTCAGACACTGCTGGATACTTCGGGAGAGCTGAGAATGAATTGGGAGGCCCAGGGGCAGCTCAGTCAGCCCCAGGTCGAAGGGAGAAAGGGGTGGGGAGAAAAGGGGGCACCCAGTGGTTCCCGAGCAGGTCTCCTGGCTGGAAACTCTGGAAGACCCTCCTGTGGGAGATTAGATGAGGCTTTTTAGGGGAAGGCCTAAGCCATTGCCCCAGCAAGGTGAGTCTAGATGGCAGGCAGTCCATGGTCTTAAGACGTTCATTGCAGAAAACAAAATGAGAGGGGAGAAGGGGGAGGGAAGGAGGGAGGGAGGAGGGGAAGGGGAGAAGGAGGGAGTGGAGTCCAGCCATGGCCACGTGGAGAGAGAAGAAAGGGAGTGGGAGAGAGGGAGCAAAGACAAGAGAGAGTAAAGACAAGAAAAGAGCAAGAAGTTAAGAGTAAGAAAGAGAGGAAGGGTCAAGCAGCTCCTTTTGTAGTGAGCTGGGCTACCTTTCTGTTCCCAGGGGTGGGGCATACCTGGCTATGGTCAGGTGACTGTGGGGGTGGAATCAAGCCAGAATACTGGGAGCTTGGGGCATTGTCTAGCCATAGGATAATGGAGTTGAGGGCTTATGGTGTCAGCACCCTAATGTCTGGGGGCATAGCTTTATTGTTCCTTCCCTTGTAGAATTTTCTACTGGGTCTCTGGAGTAAGCCTCACTCAACCAAGAACACAGACTGCCATTCACAGTCCAATACTGGCCCTTTAAGTTGGGAATGTTTACTCTCTTCTATACCTGTTATCCTTAGGTTTGGTCTTCTCATTGTATCCTGGGTTTCCTCGATGTTTTAGGTTAGGAGCTTTTTGCATTTTGCATTTTCTTTGTTTTCTATGGTTTCTTCTGCACCTGAGATTCTCTCTTCTGTCTCGTGTATTCTGTTGGTGATGCTTGCATCTATGATTCCTGATCTCTTTCCTAGGTTTGCTATCTCCCTTCATGATTACTGTTTCTTTTTCCATTTTTAGACCCTGGATGATTTTGTTCAAGTCCTTCACCTGTTTGGTTGTGTTTTCCTTTAATTCCTTAAGGGATTTTTGTGATTTTTGAGGAAAACTAAAAAAAAAAAAAAAAAAAAAAAAAAAAAAAATCATCAGATCCTACTACAAAAGCCTATATTCAACAAAACTGGAAAACCTGGATGAAATGGACAATTTTCTACAGAGATACCAGGTACCAAAGTTAAATCAGGAGCAGATAAACCATTTAAACATTCCCACAACTCTCAAGGAAATAGAAGCAGTCATTAAAAGTCTCCCGACCCAAAAAAGCCCGGGACCAGATGGATTTAGTGCAGAATTCTATCAGACCTTCAAAGAAGACCTAAAACCAATATTCTTCAAACTACTCCACAAAATGGAAACAGAAGGATCATTACCCAATTCATTCTATGAAGCCACATATAAGTAATCTCTTATACCTAAACCACACAAAGACTCAACAAGATAGAGAATTTCAGATCAATTTCCCTTATGAATATTGAGGCAAAAATACTCAATAAAATTCTTGCCAACTTAATCCAAGAACACATCAAAACGACCATTCACCACAATCATGTAGGCTTCCTCCCAGGGATGCAGGGATGATTCAATATATGGAAATCCATCCATGCAATCCACTACATAAACAAACTCAAGGAACAAAACCACATGATCATTTCATTAGATGCTGAAAAAGCATTTGACAAAATTCAGCATCCCTTCATGTTAAAAGTCTTGGAAAGATCAGGAATTCATGGTGCATGCCTAAACATAATAAAAGCAATATGCATAAAGCAAACTAGTAGCCAACATCAAACTAAATGAAGAGAAACTGAAGCTCACTCTTTATCTATTCAATATAGTACTTGAAGTTCTAGCTAGAGCAATTAGAAAACAGGAGGTCAAAGAGATACAAATTGGAAAGGAAGACATCAAAATATCACTATTTGAAGATGATATGATAATTTAGTTAATTCACTCCAAAAATTCCACCAGAGAATTCCTATAGCTGAAGTACAACTTCAGCAAAGTGGGTAGATATAAAATTAACTCAAACAAATAAGTAGCTTTCCCATACTCAAAGGATAAACAGGCTGAGAAAAAAATTAGGGAAATGACACCCTTTACAATAGTTACAAACAATATAAATTATCTTGGTCTGACTCTAACCAAACAATTGAAAGATCTGTACAACAAGAACTTTAAGTCTCTGAAGAAAGAAATCGAAGCAGATCTCAGAAGATAGAAAGATCTCCCATGCTAGTGGATTGGCAGGATTAATACAGTAAAAATGGCCATCTTGCAGAAAGCAATCTACAGAGTCAATGCAATCCCCATCAAAATTCCAACTCAATTCTTCATAGAGTTAGACAGAGCAATTCTCAAATTCACCTGGAGTAACAAAAAAAAAAAAAAAAAAAAACCCAGGATATTGAAAACTATTCTCAATAATAAAAGAACTTCCAGGGGAATCACCACTCCTGACCTCAAGCTGTACCACAGAGCAATAGTGATAAAAACTGCATGGTATTGGTACAGCGACAGGCGAATAGATTAATGGAATAGAACTGACAACCAGAAATGAACCCACACATCTATGGCCACTTGATCTTTGACAAAAGAGCTAAAACCATCCAATAGAAAAAAGACATCATTTTCAACATATGGTGATGGTTCAACTGGTCATCAATTTGTAGAAGAATGCAAATTGATCCATTCTTATCTCCCTGTACAAAGCTCAACTCCAAGTGGGTCCAGGACCTCCATGTAAAACCAGATACACTGAAACTAATAGAAAAGAAAATGACTAAGTGCCTCAAGCACATAGGCACAGGGGAAATTTTCCTGAATAGAACACCAATAGCTTACGATCTAAGATCAAGAATTGACAAATGGGACACCATAAAGTTGCAAAGCTTCTGTAAGGCAAAGAACACTGTCAATAGGACAAAGCGGCAACCAACAGATTGGGAAAAGATCTTTACCAATCCCATATGCAATAGAGGTCTAATATCCAATATAAACAAAGAACTCAAGAAGTTTGACTCCAGAGAACCAAATAACCTTATTTAAGAATTGGGTATAGAGCTAAACAGAGAATTCTCAATTGAGGAAAGTCAAATGGCTGAGAAGCACCTAAAGAAATGTTCAACAGCCTTAGTCATCTGGAAAATGCAAATCAAAACAACCCTGAGATTCTACCTCACACCAGTCAGATTGGCTAGGATAAGAAACTCAGGTGGCAGCAGATGCTGGTGAGGATGTGGAGAAAGAGGAACACTCCTTCATTGCTACTGGGATTGCGAGTCGGTACAACCACTCTGGAAATCAGTCTGTCGTTTTCTTAGAAAAGTGGACATAGTACTAACTGAGGACCCATCTATACCACTCCTGGGCATATACCCAGAAGATAATCCAACATGTAATAAGGACATATGCTCCACTATGTTCATAGCAGCCTTATTTATAATAGCCAGAAACTGGAACAACCTAGATGTCCTACAACAGAGGAATGGATACAGGAAATGTGGTACATCTACACAATGGAATACTACTCAGCTATTAAAAACAATAACGTCATGAAATTCACAGACATATGGATGGAACTTGAAAATATCATCCTCAGTGGGGTAACTCAGTCACAAAAGAACACACATGGTATGTACTCACTGATAAGTGTATATTAGTCCCAAAGTTCTGAATAACCAAGATTCAATTCACAGACCATATATGTAAACCAACTAGAAGGAAGACCAAAGTGTGGATGGTTCAGTGCTCCTTAGAAGGGGGATCAAAATACTCACAGAAGGAAATATGGAGACAAAGTATAGAGCAGAGACTGAATGAAAGGCCATCTAGAGACTTCCCCACCTGGGGATCCATCCCATGTACAGTCACCAAACCTGGACGCTATTGTGGATGCTGGGAAGTACTTGCTAATGGGAACCTGATAGGGAAGTCTCCTGAGAGGCTCTACCAGAGATGGACAAGTACAGAGGTGGATGCTTGCAGCCAGCCATTGGACTGAGCACAGGGGTCCCCGATGGAGGAATTGGAGAAGGACTGAAGGAGCTGAGGGAGTTTGCAGCATCATGGAGAGGGCAACAATGTCAACAGGCCAGAGTTCTCCCCCAGCCCTGAGCTCCCGGGGACTAGACCACCAACCAAAGAATACACATGGAGGGACCAATGGCTCTGAATGCATATGTGACTGAGGATGGCCTTGTTGGATGTCAGTAGGAGGAGCTGCCCTTGGGCCTGAGGGTGTTCAATGGCCCAGTGTAGGGGAATGCCAGGGCAGGAAGGTGGGAGTGGAAGCACCCTTATAGAGGCAGTGGGAGCGGGGATGGGATAAGGAGTTTCAGACGGGGAGACCTGGAAAGGGGAAAACAACTAAAATGTAAATAAAGAAAAAATTCAATTAAAAAAAATCTAAAATCTAAAAAAAAAAAACCAAGAAAACCCCCAAGCCTCCAAACTCAAAAAAACCAGATGATAATTACGTAGAGGAATATATATATATATGTATATATATGTATGCATAGGTATACATTACATATATGTGTGTGCATGTGTATATGTATCATTCACACACACACACACACACACACACACACACACACACACACACATGTGATCTTACCATGAAGCTCAGGCTGTCTTACAACATACTGCCTTCCTACCAAAAACAAGCCAACAATAAAACAAAACAAAGATAGAAAGCACCAAAACAACAAAACTCCTTACCCAGTTTTAAAAACATGCACTAATCCTAAAGATATATTTTACAAAATGAGCCTTATGATTAGGCAATAGATTATGAAACAGTATATATATATTAAACAGCAACAACGAAGCACGAGGGTCTGGAGAAATGACTCAGCAGTTAAAAACATGAACTGCTCCTTCAGAGGACACCCCGTTCCTTTCGCAGCACCCACACTGAGTGGCTCACAACTGTCTATAACTCTAGCACAGAGGACCCAATGCTTATGAGTTATGTGGTCACTGCACTCAAATGCACACTCAAACATACATGCAAACAAAAAATTGAAAATTAAATAAAACATCTGATCAACATCACTAATCACTAAGAAAACAAGCACCAAGCCCTCAGTGAGATAAATAGGCTATAAACAAAATGGCTACTTTTTAAGTTTTTAAAGTTAGGAAGTGTGCTTGAAGATGTGGCAAAAAAGAACAATTTGTATCCCATTCAAGGGAATGGAAACCATCTCAGTCAATATTAAAAACAGCATTAAAAACAGTATAAGCGTGTGACCCATCAGTATCAGACTATCTACTGAAAGGGAATGAAGTCAGAATGTTGAAGGGATATCTGTGCTCCCATGTTCTTTTTAACATTATTTAAAGAAGTCAAGGGTTGAAAATAACCTGAGTACCATGAGTCAATGAACGCACGGAACAGAATTATAATGAAGTGCTAGTCAAGTATAAACAGAAATACCCTATCATCTGCAATAGCGTGGACAGAGCTGGAGATCATTGCTAAATGAACTAAATCAGGCACAGAGTGGTAAGCATTGCATGATCTCACTTACATGTAGAATAGAATTGATCTCATAGAATCTAAGAATTAAATAGCAATTCTTAGAGTCCAGGGAAGAAGAAAGAAAGTGAGGTTGAAAGGTTAAAAAAAAAAAAAGATGACTACTTAATTATCTTTAGATAAGTGCAGAAATCTCAGGTGTGTTATTGCACAGAAAGGCAACCGCAGATAATGATCATGTTCTATACATGTGAAGGACCTGAAAGAAAGTGTTTTGAATGTTCTTACTATCAAGGAATAATAAATGTTTGAGGAAATAGATGGTTAACCCGACTTAAACATTGTATGCCCATGTGGAAACACCATCCATAAAAATCATTTAAACAAAGAAATTACCTATAAAATTTATAATCACTTCTGGGTAGCAGCATTTAGCATTATAACAATCTGAGGAACAGATCAGTAGCTGTTTTCTGAAGATTGGTATAAGTGTCCCTCTGCCAGGTGAGTGTGTGCAGAACAGCTCTGTTCCCTGAGTGTACAAGGTACACAGGCACCAATGTGTGCTCACATCATGATTCTGGGGCTGTTGCAGAAAGGGCACAGGTCCACCTTCACACTTCGTGGATCCTTTCACAGCAGATGCCTGTCTCACATGGGACAGAGTGAAGCCAGTGTATCTCCTTCCAGTTACATCTGGCTATCCACCTTGCTGTTTATTGATTGGCAGAGATGAAATAAAAATAAATCAACAATCCAATTATCCCAGGGAACTCTACTGAAAATAATTCAGAGACAAATGCTGGGAGTCACTTGTGCAGATAATCTCCTATTTATATTCTAATTGATTCTGGAATGGCTAAAAAGCAAGCTTGATGCTGTGGTTTGCATCTTAAATATTTCAGTAAGTCCCTTGAGTTAAAGGCTTTATCCTTAGTTGCTGCTATGAGAACATGGTAGAACCTTCAGAAGGTAAGTACCTACTAGAAGGAAGTTAAGTTATTGGAACATGTCCTTGAAAGGGATTGTTGGAATCCCAACTCCTTCCTGTTGATTTCTTGGCTATAATAGAGCAGGCCCATTCCAGCATGCCCTTTTGCTGTGTTAGACTGTTATGTCATAAGCCCAAAGCCATAAAACATAGAGACCACAAGCCAAAACCTTTGGAACTGTGAGTCAAAATATAACCATTTCTTTTTCTAATTTATCTCTGGCATTTTACCACAGTCCTATGAAGCCTACAAATAAACTTGCAGAAGTCAAATCTTTGTTTTCAATTACAACAAAGTTATAAGTGAAGGCTCCAGTCCTTAAAATTGATTTATACTCTTGACATGCCAAAACTAGCATTAAAACAAATGGAA
The DNA here is from genome assembly GCA_019843815.1 of Montemys delectorum. Taxonomy (NCBI): domain Eukaryota; kingdom Metazoa; phylum Chordata; class Mammalia; order Rodentia; family Muridae; genus Montemys; species Montemys delectorum. The sequence continues at coordinate 14,071 of JADRCD010232999.1, forward strand.
AAGAAAATAGAGTATAAACATACTGTATTAGTTAATTTTTTGTTGCTGTGATAAAACACCAGGACAAGAAACAATTTACAAGAGTTTATTTTGATTTATGGATCTAGATGTCAAGGATCCGTGATGGTGGGAAAGGCACAGCCTGTGGTCTAGGAGCAGGAAGCTGGGTAATCACATTTAATCCATACACATGGAGTAGAGAGTGAGCAGAAAGTATAACAAGGTTAGAATGCCTGAAAGTACACCCATGCACAGTGATGTACTCCCTCTAGCATCCACAGTGACGTACTCCCTCCAGCATCCACAGTGACGTGCTTC
>JADRCD010233000.1:0-14051 GCA_019843815.1 Montemys delectorum
GAGCAGATCAAGAATCCTCACAATGCAGTGCTATAAAAGTAACTTGTATTCTCCGGAATTAACTGTCATCTCCAAAGCTCACTGCCTCAGTCTGCTAACCCAGGCCTAGTCATGGAAGCTTTAGCCTCTGTAGACTCTAATCTAGGCCTAGAATGTTTTCAATCTCTGAGACTTACTGCTGAATAACTCACCCATTCCTGGGTCTTTCTGATCTCTGACTGGCTGGTTCAACTCAGCTGTTCTGGCTCAGACTCCTTTCCATGATAACTGATTCATTCTGTTTTCTCTCAGCTTCTCCTGAATTGCTCTGCTTGATCTTAAAATACTCCTGTCAATCTGTTCTAATCTTCTGACTCCTTCTCATTTTCTGGCTTGTATTGTCTTCACTTGTGTCTAGCTTGTTCTCTCTTCAGTCGTCTCTGTACCACTTGTCTTGGTAAATCTGCCTCCTTTTCTCTCTTTTCACTGCCCCTCCTGAGAGTTGAGCATGTCCTATTCTGTCAAATCTTTCTCTGATTTGTCCCTTGGTCTGCCACTCAATCAGACATTACTTTCAAATATGGGTGCTTCCTTCTACAAACTAACTTTACCTTCATTATTTGGGATTAAAGGTGCGTACTAATAGCACGTCTGTATCCCAACCAGAGGGATTAAAGGTATATGCTAAAACTGAGCCACATTACAACTAGAAACAGCTTTTTTTTTCTCAGTAAACAACAAAATCTCAGGGTTCACAGTATGATGAAATATCCTGCAACACAGTGCAATAATACCAGAAAACCTCTGGTATTAATAATCTTGCTTTATGGAGTTGTTATAATTGTCCATGAAGAATTACCACAAATTGTGAGATGCTAAATGGATCTACAGAGAATATTTTAAAGTTCTAGTGCACCATTCCTTGCCTACATAGTAAGAGGAAAGCTCCAGTTTTCCCATGATAGCCAGTATCTAGATACTAAGCCCTTTCCTTGCCTGTTATTTCAGTGGTATAGAGCACAAGTGTCTGGGAAGCAATCTCAGCTTCCAATTCTGTGAATCTAATATTGTGTTATCTGGTAGAAACCATCCTTTGGGAAATAAAACTTCTGAACAAGAATAGCCCAAAGTTGTAGAGACAAAACTTTTACTTGTGGATCATTAGATGCAACTGCAAGACAAGTTGCTAACATTCCCAGGCCATGAGTCCTAGCTATGGTAGAAAGCCTATCCTGTTTTGTCATGGATTCCTAGAAGGCAATACCTGACTCCAAGAAGTGTAGTTTCCCAGTCTTGGGGGGCATTCCACTGCCCTTTTTAAGTTGCAGAAAGATGGAGAATGAGATGAGACCGAGCATCCCTTGATTATAAGAATAGCACTGTATACTTCATTCATTTAAAATCTACCCTTTGGGGCTTGAGAGACAGCTCAGTGGATAAGAGCACTGGGTGGTCTTCGGACCTGGGTTCAATTTCCAGCATCTTCATGTGAGGTCATAACTGTAACTGCAGTTCCAGGGGATTTGATACCTTCACACCAATGCATATTTTTTTTTTTTAAAAGATGGTTACAATCTACCCTTTGGTTAAAAGTAATGCTTCTGGAATCCACAAAGGCAAATAAAACCACTTCTTCAGCCAGAAGCATCAGCTTTGCCAGAAGTATTGAAGACCAGGCAAAACCATTAAAAGACAGAAAAAAAATGCTGCCCCTCAATGATGTTAGTTAAAGAATCAACAAACTGTTAGTTACCATCTTGGAGCGAAGTGTTGGTCCATGATGCTTCGTGAGTCAAAGAGTCAAAGGGGAACTGGTTAGGAACAACCCCTCTTCTTCATTCAAGTTCTAGTTGATGAAACTGTTCTTTGTAAGACCATCTCCTCGCATTTTTTCCATTGCTAGACTATCACAGAACCTTGGTAGTCTCTCTTCTTCTGCCGCTCTGATTTAGTGGATGATTCCAGTAGGGTAGAGTGAGGTGATTTCAGAAGTGACTGGTTTCTACAACTGAACTACTTGGTTGTTAAGAGTCTCCTTTATGGTAAGCTTTTGCGTAAGGGACAGACACCCTCGCCATTGGCAGAGTCCCCCAGCCCTGTTCACCTGCCTTCCTATGTCTGATTATTTGACCTTTAAAAAATACCCTTTGCATATTGTCCTTCACTACTATCCTTGAGAATTCAGGGCTCCAGTACTGCTGTTTGTAAAACAGGTTGAAGTGCTTCCTCATTAGTTCACTAGTTAAGTGCTTCAACAGCTGTGGTAGTTTAGACAATAATCAGGCATGACAGGGGGCTCTATTTGAATAACAAATGGGTGTTTCATTTTCTAATGTCTAGTATCTATGGGGTCTATGAATGAGCCAGATGTTGTTTCTCAGCAGCAAAAACCTTTGTAGAAGATAGCACAACTTAGATCAAAAATACTAGAAGCTTATTCTGTGATTCATTTATAATACTCAGCCCCATGCTTCACCTCACATTCCCGAGGATGTGGATTTACTGGGACGTGTGGCAGTGCAGTTTACATGATGACCTGGATCAGGGCTGAGGCTCTCATCCTCTCACATTCACTCATGATGGATCAGTTTGGTAACATAGTTCATTTAGACCTTAGAAGTTACTCTAGAGTTACAGTCTGGAGCTTGGGAAATAGCCAGGGTACATTACATCACTGAGCCAGCCAGCTGTGGGAGGAATCCAAGCTGAGTTGCACTTGTTGCCTAACTTCTACTATTCTGTACTCTGACTGATAGAACATGTTAGGACATGGTATTAGACTAATATCAAGATGGTCAGAGTGACATACTATCTTAGTTTCTTTTCTATTGCTGTGATAAAACACCTTAATCAAGGCAACTTGTAAAAGATAGCCTTTAATTTGGCTTATGGTTTCAGAGAGTGAGAGTCCATGATGGTCAAGTGAAAAACTGAGAGTTCACATTTTGATCCACAATCAGGAGACGGAGAGAATACTGGAAATTGCATGAGTCTTTTCAAACCTTGAAGCTAACTCCCAGTAATACATATACCTCCTCCAACAAGGCTACACCTCCTCCTCCAATAAGGCCATGCCTCCTAATAATTCCCAAATGGCTCCCCCAACTGGAGTCAAGTATTCAAATACGTCAATGTATGGCAGCATTCTCACTTAACCATACCACATACCAAAGCCAGAATCTCTGGTTTTGTATGTACCTAATTAACACATGTACTTAATTGTCAGGTGTATCACAGTTTAACATCAAATTCTTTAGTTCCTGATCCAACATTTCTAAATCCATTCTTGTCTATATTCCCCAGGCTACCATCAGAATAAATTGGCAAAAACTAGTAATTAATTCTAGACTCAAGAGATTACTATCTTAGTCACTCTTGGTATCCAGCTCCCAGGAGCTACTGGGATTTGTGGCTGATTGTATCTAATAGCAACATGAGGGTGTAGTGGCTATTCCTTGTTGTCAACTTGACTATATCTGAAATGAACTACAATCCAGAATTAGAAGGCTCACCTGTGGCCCTAATCTGGAGGCTGGGGGATACAAGTTTCCGACCTGAATCTTGGCATGGAGACCTTGAGGAATAGTGGCTATGAATCCCAGAGGATTAACATAGAAAGCTCTATGAGTTCAAGACCATCTGGGATTAAAGCTGTGGTGGCATAGTGGCTATGAATCCTAGAAGATTAAGACTGGAAGATCTACAAGTTCAAGCAAGGTCATCTGGGGTTAAAGGTGTGGTGGCACACACCTTTAACCTGGGCCACACTTTTTGCTGGAGACCCATATAAGGACATTGGAAGAAGGAAGGCTCACTCTCTGCTTCACCTGCTTGCCTTGTGGGACTGAGCAACTGCTAGATCCTTGCACTTCCATTCACAGCTGCTGCTGACCGTTATTGGGAGTTGACTGTTGGGAGTTGGACTACAAATTGTAAGTCATCAATAAATTCCTTTACTACATAGAGACTACCATAAGTTCTGTGACTCTAGAGAACCCTGGCTAAGACAGAGGGGCAGGTCTTTTTATTTCTAATTTTATTCTTTGGAGAATTTAATACATGTATACAATGAAATATGATCACCTTCCCCACTCCCAACTTTTAAGTAATCCCTAAACACACCCCTCCCCAACTTGATTCCCTTTTTTGTTCTCTCTCCCCATCTGTCTCTCTCTTTCTCCCTCTACTAACCTACTAAGTCAACTTAATGCTGCTCCTGTATACAAATGGGTGTGGGGCCTTGCACTGGAGCATGAGACCAGTGGTCAATCATACCCTCAAAGAAGACTAATTCTCCCTTCCCCAACAGCAGTCCAATTTCATTATCTCCCCAGTAAAGGGCAGGGCCTGGTGAGTATATCCTGCTATACCAACATTTGGCTGTCTTGACCTTGTAGAGGCCTTGGTCAGATACCCCCAGGTGATGTGAGTGCAAGTGTGTCCAGAAGATGTTGTTTCATACCATTTCCCTGCGTTCTTCTGCTCTTCTATTCTTTCCAACTGTTCTTTTCCAGGGTTTCCAGAGCCTTGGTAGGCGTGAGTTTGTGTCCATGTGTGCATGTATATGCTTGATTGTGTGTGTGTTTATGTGTGTGTGCATGTGTGTGCATGCCTGTGTGTATGCCTGATGTGTGTGTGTGTGTGTGTGAGTGAAGATGTTTCAATTAGGAATAAACACTCACAGTCCCCCGTTCTCAGCACTTTGACTGTCATGATTCTATGTATTGGCTGCTGAGAGTGGTGTGTCTTCAGGGAGATTGTTATCCCCCTGTGAGCCCTTTGGAAGTGCTGCTGCAGATTCTTCAGGCAGGGCAGGAGATGGAGAGCTGTTCCTCTGGGAAAAGGAGATTTGGCAGAGTTTCGGTAACCAGTTTCTTAAAACCTCCCCGTCCTTTAGGACTTCATTACTTCTTTCCAATTGTTACTTTAACTTAATCCAAGAGGGCTTTCAAGGCCAAATTCAGTTTATACTGCAACCTAGTCATCTGTGGATTCCATCATTGGGTTTAGTTTGCAGAGTGATCAATCTTGTATAGAGGAACTAAGATTTCCTTCTAAGGAATTACAGATGTCTCTTTTGATCCTTTCCTGTGTCATGATTGTCATGATTGGGGAATTTTAAAGCTCTGAGGTGATCATTTTCTTTCTTCCAGCTTACAAAGAATTATGCCATATTTATTTTATTCATTTCATATATGTATTAGATGGATTCTGCAACCTGATTACCCAAACAGAGCCTTGATGTCTCTAGGTATTTAATTGCAGGAGTCTTCAGCCATAATTTAAGTACTCACTGCCATTGTATGCTATAGATTGCTATTATACCATTTATTATTACCATGAGGGTCATTAATTACCTTTATATCTAATCAGAACAGGTAACAGATTTCAAATTTGCATCAATGTTTTACAAGCCCCACAGGGTGTGCATGTGCTCTGGCTTTTGGTTTCTGAAGTTTCCTTCAGGCTCTGAGCAGGCTGTTGTCCAAGTGATAGCCAAGCCCAAAGAGAATTGAAAGGAGGCAGCAAAGTGGAGAGAGAGAGAGAGAGAGAGAGAGAGAGAGAGAGAGAGAGAGAGAGAGAGAGAGAGACTGTTGTCATGGCTAGCAGGGACTAGGAACAGAATGGCAGACAGCTGTGACATGCTTACTGTGGACTGGCAGCTTGTAGTCTTGAGGTTTGAGGAGGATAGTTCTTGAGTGTGTAACAAAGAGGCCTTTCAGTGCCTGGTTTAGGGTGCAGACATGGACTGTGGCATTTGATTGCTGGAAGGTGCGCATTGCCCAGCTTGCTACCAGCATTTTCTTCCATTTGACCCCTTTAAACTGCTAGCTTGCAGGCCACACTGGAGCCTGCACGATTAGAAAGCATTTGATTTTGTTGCCCTATGTTTAGCTGAACTTGAAATGCTGTCCCACCTTTCCTCCTTCATTGAAATGGTCCCAAGTCTTGCTCCTCAGCCTGCAGTGCTACCTGGTTTCCTTTGAGAATGATTCCTGATTTTTTTCAACTAACTTGAATATAAAGATAAACCAAGCCATTGATCCGAGTTGCAGGCACCATGGTCTTTTAAATTTAAACCATATAAAATGCAACTCCATTGTGAGGTAATTGTGCTCTACAAATTTGTATACTGAAGCTCAAGTCTCTGGGCCTTCAGAATATGACTGCATCAGAAAGAGCCTTTAAAAAGCAGTTCATTTGAAAGAGGTGGTAGAGTTGGCCTTAATCCAATCTGGTGGCTAGTGTTGTAGGAAGAAGCTGTAGTTGTGCAGAGATATCAGAAGTGTGCAATCACCAGGGTACACAGGAAGGGTGGCTTGAGAAGGCAGGTTTGTCTGTAGCCAGCCATACCACCCTCAACACACCTGCTTTTGTCTCAGCTTGGAAGCTAAGTAGGGTTGGGCCTGGTTACACTTGGATGACAGAGGTGTAGCCATGCACAGTGACAGAGGCTTCCAGTGTCCATAAAAGTGAGAGGAGGGAATCCAGTTGCATAAGCCGCCCTGTTTGTGGAATTTCTTATGACAGCTCATGACAGTTCACATCAATCATCAACTTGACAGAATGTAGAATGACTCGGAGAAAGATTGTGGAGTAGGCTGATGCAGGTAAGAAGACTCACTGTAGAGGTGGGTAGCATTGTTCCATGGGCTGGAAATCCCGAACTGTGTGAAGAGAGCTGAGCAGCATTCTTCACTCGCTGCTTCCCGAGACCAGCTCTTTGAGCTGCATGACTTCTACTATAGACTGCATCCCTTCAAACCAAAAGCCAAAGGAAACTCTTCCTCCCTTCCTCCCTCCCTTCCTCCTTTCCTCCCTCCCTTCCTCCCTTCCTCCCTCCCTTCCTCCCTTAAGTCAAGTTTGTCAGGAATTTGTTTTCACAGCTCTGAGAAAAGTAGTACAAAGCCCTAGCTGAGTGAGACAAACCTTTTTACAAAGGAAACCATCTCTCCCCGTGCACGCTGCTAGAAAGGACGAGGACTCTGCCACCCTTCCTCTTCTTATGTTTTCATCCATTAGAAGGCTGGATTCAAGTTCAAGCATTTCTGCTAATTGTCCTGCTTTGCTTTTTTTTTTTTTTTTTTTTTTTTTTTTTCACAAATTCCCCCAAGCAGATCCTATTCCATGTCCTCCACCTTAAAACAAATAAAGTATAATTAACTATGACATACAATTGCAGTATGTAGACAGTCTAATATCATTCACTGGTGTGCTTGTCAATCAAACCAAATGACCTACATAAGGTACAGGCCTGAGGGGCCCTAAAAAGAAGGTGATCTTGGTAAAAGTAATCTAGGTCACTCTGCCTCAAAGATTCATTTCTTGTTTTCCCTATAGGTTCTTCTACCTATACGGTGTCCAAAATGAAGTAGAGGGATAAATCTAACTATGTGGAACCCATGAAAGCTCAGCTTGGACATGGAGAAACACAAGGGAAGAGCCTAGAGCCATGTAGTTTTAAAGGGCAGGGATGATGTCAGGGCATCTTGTGGGAGACACCCCTGTCCACTGTTTCTGTCTTGATAGATTTCTGGTATAAATAGCAGCAGCACAGCTGCTGTTTAACAACAATAATTATACTTTCTATTTTTACGTGATATTTCAGTTTCTTTATCATCAAATATTTCTATTTTTGTGCTCATGTGTTTATTAAGTTAGGGGACATTTACAAAGCCTAATAGCAAGCTGTAAGTGGAGATGAAGGGCATAAATCCACCACACAACACAAATTCACCATCAGGAAATTACCAGGGCTAGGCAAATAACTTGGTGGTTAAGAGCACTGGCTTCTCTTGCAGAGGACCTGGGTTCAGTTCCCAGTACCCGTATGGAGGCTCACGGCATCTATAACTTCAGTTCTTGGGAATACCATGCCCTCCTCTGACCTGTATGCCTGCGATACACATACATACCTGCAAGCCAAGCATTCATACACATAAAATAAATAAATCTAAACACATATACATATACACTCATGCTTGCACACACATACACACACACACACACACACACACACACACACACACACACACGCACTCTTCATCCCAGGGGCTGGAGTGACAGCTTAGTGGTTCAGAGCATTTGCTATTTTCTCTCAGAAAACCCAAAGTTTGGTTTCCAGCATCCATGTCAGGTGGCTCTCTACTACCTTTCATTCCAGCTCAAGGGGATCCAGTGCCGCCTTCTGTTCTCTGAACGCACCTGCTTATACACAGAAGCAGATCACACACATATAGATATATTTTTTTAAATTACTCTATATGAAGACCTAAGAGAATGTCCCCTTGAGGGGCTACAGTGATTTCACCCATCCTCCCTTGATAGATCGACAGGGCTAGCAAAACAAAATTTGTAACAGAGCACAGTTTTAGTAAATGTTATAGTGGAGGAAGGCATCTGAGAATTCTTCAGAACGTTAGGTGTGTGTTACTTTCATGGAAGTCTTCTCACTGCAGCACTCCAGCCTGGGGAGGTGCACACGTGCACTTGCACACAAACACATAGAACAGGAAGCACCTGCTGGCTAGCTGTGTGTGTGTGTGTGTGTGTGTGTGTGTGTGTGTGGCGGGGTGGGGTGGGGTGGGGTGGGGTGGGTAGAGACAGAGTTGAAGCACTGGGAAGGGCAGGGGGAAGAAATGACAGAGGTAGAGTCAGTGATCTGTCCCTGGGTGGGTCTGGTCCTTCATGTGGGATAGGAGAATGAGGAGGTGGCGAAGAAAGAGACCGAGTCTGATCTGAGGTGTTTCTCCAGACCTAGTGCCTTGGCCTAATCACACATGAGCAAGCTTTGGATTCTTCAAGGGAACTCCTCCCCTCTCCTCCCCTCCCCTCCCCTCCCCTCCCCTTCCCTCCCTCTCTCCTTTTTTACTCATTCATTCCTTTTTACTCGGTGCTATGTACAATAATTTCAGCCAGCAATCTCTATTATTAAAGAATTATTTAATTTCAATCTCTCTCCCTCACTCCCTCTCTTCCTCCCCACTTCCCCATGTTTGGGCTTTGAATACAGTCCTACAAGTGATTTGCTTTAAAATCCCACCACTCGTCCCTTCCCTTTGTCCCTCTCCTCCGTGGATTCCTGGTGCGTTGGATGACGGTTTGAAGATTTCCTTGAGCTTGCCCAGGCGGTTGGCATAAAAGCAGCAGCGTTGTTATTCCTTCAGCAAGGTACTGCTTCCACTTAGAGCAGCTGCAGCAGTTACTTTCCCACAGTCGAGATAAAACAATCAGAGGAGAAAAGTGTTTGTCTATTTTCTTTCCCCAGAGGGATTGAGTCCATCATGCCAGAAGAACATGACAATGTTCTAGGAAACCATGAGGGCAGAGGAAGGAAGCTGCTTATCACAAGTTTGTCTGCACACAGGAAGTAGATGAGGAAGTGGGGCGGGGCTATAGACTCTTAAAGATGCACCCCAGAGATTTATGTCCTCTAGCAAGGCTCCACTTCCCAATGCTCCAAAACCCCCATAAGCTCCCCAAACAGCATCACCAACTAGGCACCAAATACATGAACTTTGGGAGCATTTCTCATTCAAATCACCACATGCAGTCAGGTAATTCCATTGTTTTTCTATTACGGAAAATTCTTTGGTTGATGCAGTTTGGTTTGTGAGTTCTAGGGGGTCCTCTTTGGCCAGTAAAAATGGAATTAACTTAGAAGACTCCCCCATCACCAACTATTTCCACACCTGCCAGTTGAGAGTGAAAGTTGCAGCGCAGCCGTTGCTAGTGATGTAGTAGCTACTCCTTTAGTTCGCTCAGGAAGGCGTGATGGTAGGGTGCATTCTGGTTAAATGTGACCTTGAGAGGGATGGAGCTAGGCACAGTTTCTGCCTAGTTGATGGGGAGGCAGAGATGGTTCATTTCCTCAAAGAACATACACAGGATGCCCAGGATTTAAACAGACAAAGGAAAGATTGAACTGTAGAGGTTTCTTTGAAGCTGGAGAGATGGCTCAGAAGATCACTTGCTGCTCTTGGAGAGGGCCTAGGTTTGGTTCTGTTCCCAGAACCATATTGTGGCTCACAACCATCTGTAACTCCTGTGTCAGGGGAGCCAGCACACTCTTATGACCTTTGCAGGCACCAGATATACATGTAGTTCATATGTACACAAGCAGGCAAAACTCTCATATATACAACATAGAAATAAATCTTGAAAAAAGAAAATGCTAAGAAAGTTGAGGCCATGGTGCAAGACTGATGAGCCTTAGCTTACCGGGCCCACCCCTAGGCCCTCCCTCGCCCTGCCCAGAGTGAACAACTTGGAGCCGGGGATGCAAAAGCAAGAGGAATTTGTTGTTCCGATGGGTTGGGGTCATCCTATACCAGAAGGAGAGCAGGTGAACTCAGGCGGCCCATTCGTCCAGTTTTTATACAGTTTTCAGGGATAGAATAGAGCAACAGCTACTAGGCATAATGTGACAGTGTGACTTTTAGACTGATTGGTCCTTAGGGAATGAGGTAGCAAAAGGTGGGCTGCTAATGGTCGGTTTGCCCTGAGGAATGCTCTGGGCTTCCCTCATCTGCAGGTGGGTCCCCACTGTGGTCTGAGGAATGTAATTAGCCTCTCCCTTCCTGAGGGGAGGGTGGCTATGTGCTCTATGACCTTTCTCTTCTGGGAGGGGAGGGTGCCTATGTGCTTTATGACCATTCTCTTCCGGGAGGGGAGGGGTCTGGTGGAATTTTCCAAAGTTGCTGAGCTGGCCTCTTCACTCATTCTTGCTGTCCCTGCAGGAAGGCTGAAGCGCCCATGGAAGGGGTTTGTGTTCAGGTGAGCAGGTTTCCAGAGACTCTCAGCCTAAGCTCTCCACTGGGCAGTTTATAACCGTGAGAAGTTGAATGTATTTAATTTCAGAAGAAGTAAACCTGATTAGCCATTGAAAGAGGCAGGGACTTAAAATGTGGAAGAGAAGAAGGGATCTTATGAGACGGAGAAATGGCACCCTAACCCCCCACCACAGACACGCTCATCTCAGTACTGACTAGGAAACTTGGCAATGAGGAGGAAGAGAGCAGAAGTAGGCTTGGAGTGAAGGGCTTCCACCTTCAGGAAAGCAAGCAGCTGGGAGAGCCTGCTTCGGAAGGGGCAGAGACTTCAGGATTGCTGGAAGCCCCCATTAGGTAGGAGAAAATCACCACAGGAGATGCATTTACTCATGGCCAATTAGAATGTACAGGTTGCGTGTTGGTACCCTAAGGGGTCCTTTTTAATTGGCTGTAGTTGGTATGTGATGCCTTTGTAGGACATTAGAAGTACTAGGTGCTTGGCTGAGCTGGGTCACATGACAGTCCTGGCCAATAGGGACTTGTTTTGTGATTTTACTAATTATTTTACTCTTTGGTTATATTTCCCTGCTGGGTGTTTAAGACTCTGTAGGTGGCCAAATGAACTTCTTTTTGTCATTGGCAGCTCAAGGTGGAACTCTGCAGTATCAAGTTGCACGTAATTTTGAGCGGCTGCGGACTCTGCTGCTCTGACGTCCCAGGCTGTGCAGCTATGGTTCTAACTGGGGGAGCTTTCTGGTCTAGGCTTCCATTGGGGATCTGTTCCCTTTTTGGTCTCTAAGTGGCCTTATCTCTATATCTAGTGTTTGTGAATCCATAGGTCCTATTTTCAAATTGTGTTCCCCCCGAGATGTACATAAACTACAAATAAAATCTTAAAAAGTTAGTTTGTGTATAGATTTTTTTCTTCTGGATCAGCTTGGATAACAGCACCACAAGTTATTATTAAAGCATTTGATTTGTTTATAAATTTGAGAAATGTGTTTTTCTAAACTGTCGAATTTGCTTTGAGGAGTGTGGGGAAGGACTTATGAAAAGGCAATGTAGCCCCAGGCTGGGATCCTGGCTCAGTGGCAGAACTCTCACCTAGCATGAGGTGCTGAGCACCGTTCTGGAAACACAGAGGAGGAACATGGTAAGAAAGCTTAGGCAAGGTTGCTATCCCTCTGAAGGCAAGCCCTTGGGTTCCTGCCCACAGAGGCCAGAGAGACTGAGCTCCTCATTCCTCAAATGCTCACCCTGAGCCCCTGATTCCTGTGACCACCCGGAGATGGGGGAATCTGCCACGAGAGAGCTTCTCAAGAAGGTCAGCCTTGCTTTGTCATTTTTTGACTTTGAAAAGCTGCAAAATTTTCACATTACCTTCAAGCCCAACACGTAAATATCTCTAGGTACTGGAGCTGCCAAAGAGCCAGTTTTTTTATTTTCTCCTGTTTTTATGAAGTTCTGGCATATTTTTGGCTCACTTGCTTCAGGCCTGTTAAGCAGAAGTCATGCATAAATGCCCAGCATACTTGCTTTTTCCTGAATGTCTATGTCAGTTACAAAATTCTCCTGTCTCTGGCTGAAGACACTAGATAGTGGCTTAGAGACAGTCCGCAGCAAATCTGTGAACTCTAGTTTTTCTAAGTGTGTGTGGGGGACAGAGCTTGTGTGGACTATGACTAAGTAGTTCAGGATGGCTTTGAACTCTCATCTCAGCTTCATTTGCTGCAAGCTTCAGTATGCTGGGGTGGCAGTCATTAAAGCTCTTCCTCACACCCTGTGATATAAGCCCACCTTTGCTTGCCTATCTCTGCTCCAGTTCAGCTTCCTGCAAAGCTATAGAGAAGTGCCAAGGAACTAGGTTAGTTTTTTTTTTTTTCCACCTTAAAGCTTTTAGAAGCAAAAATAGTCTTTTTCTTTCTTATTCGGACCTAGATTAATAGCTAATCTCTCTTTCTTCCTCATCATGTGCAAAGTTCAATGTGGTCTGAACGAGCCCAGCTTGTGGTGGCCCAGAGTGCTCACATTATGGAAAATAAGCCAGAAAGGAAGTTTGTTTAAGCAATGGACAGGAATCGGCAGGCAGTTCATTTTGGGAGCGTAATTGGCCACTATTCCTTCCCGAGATGCACTAAGCGAGGTTTCCTGTTAGCCAGCAGATTTTCCCAGGTGATTTTATAGAAACATTCCTAGCCTGCTTCGACAGCTGCGATGCACATTTAAAGTTAGCTACTTTTAAAAGGCATAGAGCTTGTGTGGCAAGATTAAGAACTGTGACATTTTTGTGACCCAGACAATACCTTCCACAAGCTATGTTTTAAGGGCAGAACAAGATCTGTAACCTTACTGTTAGTTTTTAAACTAGTCACCCCCCAAAAAGGTTCAGATCAACTAAAAAGAGTTTGCATCTAGTCTTGTCTGTGACTAGACAAATGCATCCTGCATCACTTTCTTTCTGTGATGCTTGGGGCTGGACCCAGGGGCGTGAGCATCTCAGGCAGGAGATTTAAATCACACCCTCACTGTTACTTCTTGTGATGGTTAATCTGGGTTGTCAACTTGTCTGGATCTGGAATCAACTCAAAGGCAAGCCTCTGGCCACACGCGTGAAGGATTTTATCAAGACTGTCTGAAGTGAGAAGGCCTTCGCTACTTATGGATGGCATCTTTTGGTGGTTTCCCAGAAATAAATCAAATGGAAGAAGAAAGCGCTGCTTTTGCCTCTTTGTCTTCATTCTCACTGGCAAGTTCATTGACTCTGCTGCTGCATCAGCTGCATTCCTTGGCTCGTTTCAGAATCCAGCTTCTTCTGTCTTTTAACATTGATTCAAGACTGGCAGCTCTCTAGGATTATACTGGCTTTCAGTGTAAGATTCTGAGGCATCTGAGGCACTTCTGCGGCATCCCTTTTCATGGACTGAGCTATCAGATTCTCTTTCTCTCTACTGTGAGACGGCCATTATAGTGGATCACCTAGACCATATCATGTAAGCCAATCTAATCAATGCCGTTTAAACATGTATTCATCCTGTCCTCCGGAGAACCCTGACTAATATGCTTTCTTAAACCAACTTTCTAGTCTGGTCCTCTGGGACAAAATACACTTTCAAAGAAAGAATGTAAGAGCTGGAAGGAGGGGTCTTGTCCTGGGTAACACGGTCTAATGGGCATGTTAAGGCTGCTGCCCTTTAAATCTCTGTAGCTGTGCTTACCCACAAAGACCCATATGAGTCAGGGCCTGACAACACTCCATCATGGATGGAGAAAGGGTTCCTGAGGCCCTTCCTCTGAGGATCC
>JADRCD010233001.1:0-15100 GCA_019843815.1 Montemys delectorum
ACGTTTGAAATAAACTCTCCTGCGCACACTGCTGCTTCACAGTGTTTCTCTGCCTCCTTCCCAGCTGCTCCACGTGCATGAGATCTTCCTTGACTGTCACTATAACTGGGAGCTGGTGATCTGGTGCATCTCCTTAACACTCTTCCTCCTGAGGTTTGTCACTCTTGGATCAGAAACCAGCAAAAAATACAGCAATACCTCAATATTACTTACGGAACAGGTGAGTTTGTCATAAGCTAATCTCTAGTCTGCGGGACAGCTTGCCAGGCTCAGGTCTCTCCTTCTGTCGTGTGTATTTTGGGATCCAACTCAGGTCATCAGTTTTGGCATGAACATCTTTCCCCTTTAGCCATCTGACAGCCCATGTATATACTATCTTAAAACAGTTTTGCTTATATTTTTCAGCAGCATATTTTCTATTTGATTAAGGTCATTTGTGCTATGAAGCTAAACTTAAATTTTGATAGTACACAGCCATTTTTCACTGTTTCTGCCTTGAATCAAATTTCAAATATAATCTGCTGTTTTTATGTTCTATTTTCATTTGGCAGGAAGGAAGTAGTATTATAAAAATGATAGATTTTAAAACGTTAGTGGGACACGATGGCTTTGCAGTGTAACAGCCACATTAGATTACGTTTAAATTTTTATTCAACCGAGAATAAAGTATAGTAATTTTGGTAATTGATTTTATTTTATTTGAGTTTGCTAACTATTTCCTTTTGTTATTTCATAAGACTTGTACAAAAGCAATGTTTGCTGATGAGCCTGTTTGAATGTTTTAGTTAGGAAGAGCTTGTATTTTAAATATTCAGTAATCTCGATGAGATGACGAGGAGAGTCACCACTAGAGATAATTATCTCTGACAGTCACTTGGTCTCATGGAGCTAGACAGACAGATCAACCACCTCCCTCAAATGGATTGTGAGGCTGATGGCTCTCAGCCTGCGGCCTCCTCTACCTCCTGCCCAGTTCGCCCTGTACACTCACTGCCCTGTGTTGCTATACATGTAGTTTGGGTTTGCTTCATGTGACTTCTGCCCTTTATGTTAGAAGCAGTTCAGATCATAGCATCTAGAACTTGTTAGATACATTGTTAGTCCCACCAGTCCATACGTTGACTGTTGTTTTCGTTGGAGTTGTGGTGGGTCAGGTGAGTAAGCATAGTGTCAAAGAGGCTTGGAGTTTGAGCTTTTTCACAGATGGGAACTGAACTGGGCAGGTCCCCCAAAAGTATCTATTAGGCAGTAGATAATAAAGATATATAAATATTTTTTTATCACTTTCATTATAAAAAAAATCATGAACCAATTTGGTGAGTTTATTCTGTGGCCATTCATTCTCTAAACTGATCTGGCTCTGAGAATACAATGTTTACCTTTTTAAGTTTTAAGTTTTCTTACTGTAAAATCAGTTTATTATAAGATTTGGAATGTATAATAATGGTTAGATATTACAATCATTGGTAATATTAACTCAGAGATCCACTATAAATATTTTGCTCACCGTCTTTCAGATCTTTTTAAGAATGTATTTAAGATCTGAGGATATAACTCATTGGTATAGCATGCTTGATATACAAGTAATTGTATAGCATGCATGAGGCCCTGAGTTTAGTCCCCAGTACTGTAAATGAAAAACATATGTTATCATTTTAAATGATTTTGCCTATGGGGCTTTTTTATATAAAAGATAAACCTCTACTTGAAAATGGAGAAGAAACCTAACAAAAAGGAGGAGCTGACCCTAGTGAATAATGTTTTAAAGCTGGCTACGAAACTACTGAAGGTAAGACCTGCGGAGGGTGTGCTGTGCTGCCATGAGCCTTAGTCTCTGTTTGTCTGCCTTCTGTCTACCTAAGTGGCTTCAAATGACATTCAGGCACATGTGCACAGTTTTGTTTTGTTCTCATTGCTCAAGTAGCCCAAATAATTCATTTGAAAAGTATGTGAAGGCACTTCTGAATATTCAGAGTACTGTACATGTGGAGGAGTTTCTGCTGTGTTTACTTATTTGACTCTTCGTATAATCTATTCCATTTTAGGAAACATTTCACAGAAGAAGACCAGACGTTAGTTAACTCAGAAGTTCTTTCATTTTGTATTTCATAAAGCAGTATACTAGGTGACCCAAGTTAGCTTAAAAATCAGTGATAGTCATAGTTATATGTACAGGTCATCGGTATTTAATTTGAAAGTTATTTTTGATAAATCAAAGACTATAGTTTTATGTTTGATGCCATAATATCCTTAGGAATTAGAAATTTTTTCTATTAATTTTGCAATAGGGTCTTTCTGTGGAGCTCTGACTTGCTTGGTATTAGCTGTGTTTGCCAAGGTGACTTCAAACTTGTGGCAACACTGTCTCAGTCTCCTGAGTGCTGGGATTACCGTGTGCCACCATGCCTGGCTCTCAGGATAACGAAATGACACTTTTCACCATTGCTTTTTGGTATTGCTTTTCTTTGTTAAAACAAAAATATATTTAAGAATCTCAGTTTCTATAACTAATAGAGTATACTACTTAAGAGTTTTAAATTTTTAGAGAATGGTATGAAATTAGTTGTGATCCAGTAATAGGGTTAGTCCACTGTCAACTAAAGTATTGATTGGTCATAGACTGTACCTCACAGGAAGTTGGACATCAAAAGGATTCAGAGGAGGTAGGAAAGAGGATAATAAAATAGGTAATTGTTAATTGCTTTCTTTAAAACTTTTTCCTTTAAAAAGATCTTACAACAGGTGTTAAAGTAGAGAACACAGACACATCTTCCCCCCGCCCTTTTTTTTTTTTTTTTTTTTTTTTTGCCAAAAAGACACCATGAATTGATGGTTTTCTGTTTGCTTAATCTTTTGTATTGGGTATCTTCAGGTGTTGGGCTCTGGCTGACAGCAGGAACTATTAAACTGAAAAGTGGAGACAGTCACAATGCTTGATCGGCTTTTGGTCCAATCCAGAACTTAGCCTTACTGTGACTTGGCCCCTCCCTCTCACTTCCCATGGCTGAGAAATTCACAAGGCCATGATTCTAAGGCCCAGTACTCTGCAGCCCAGCCCCCTCCCTGTTAGTACTGCCCTCCATGAGACCCATGTGACTTGCTTGAGAATCTGGCACACAGAACTTAAACCTTCTTGCGTCTGGAGTTATTACTCTTTATCTTCCATACTACGCGCTGTCCCTGCTCAAGATCTTTTAGTGTCAGCTTATAGTCAGGTCTGCCTACGGAGAAACCAGCTCTCAAAGTCAGGGTTCTGCCTTGGGTTTGGGTCTGACAGGGCTCAGCAGCTGGTAGCACCTCTACTCTGGCTCTCAGGAGTGCCTTTAAGTCCCGCCTTTGTAAGCCTTGGCCACTGGTCTCTGGTGAAGAACCTCATTGTATTATTATTTGCATGTTTAATAAACTATATAAAGTCTTTCAGTTCTAGGAGTGAATTTTGTCTTCCCAGAGCCAGCATGCTGCCTGGCATATAATAGACCTTTTAATATTTGAATCATTCAATCAATTAGCAAATTGTATCTTTGAAGATAATTAACTCAAATAAGAGCTTTTATTCAAATATTAATATTATCAGAAGACTTGGCTAATGATGCTAGTAATTCTACAAGAGTCGCATTCTCTTTTAGATTCTGCTCCAGCTCTCATCTCTAAGCGTGCTCTTCTAATTTCCTATAGCTAGTGTGTCAGCTCTACTAGGCATTCATTCATAACAAGAATAGGAGCTACAGATTAATAAAAATTATTTTAAAGGAAGTCACTTTCCTTAAAAAAATAAAACCACTATTAAAAATTTACTTATCTCAAGCTTAGATAAGCTTGTCCTTTCTTAAAGTATCCATAATTTCTAACATTTGGATTGTAATTTTCTAACTCTCTTGCATATTGAGGATTTAACTTAACTGGAAATTAGTCTAGGACTAAGGCTACCGTTTCGTCTCTACTCCTAGGAATTGGATAGCCCCTTTAGGTTGTATGGACTTACAATGAACCCACTGCTGTATAACATCACCCAGGTTGTCATCCTCTCGGCTGTTTCCGGGGTCATCAGTGACTTGCTTGGATTTAATTTAAAGGTAACAGACTGTAAGCTTTGTTTTATTTTCTTTAACCCTGTTACTCTTTTGAGATTTCACATGCTTAATACGGTCGTTTTGGCAAGTTTGTATACAGTTAGTAACATTGGCTTCACATTTAACTTCAGGGACTTTATATGTCATGGATTCTCATAGTAATAGAACTTGTAATTTGGAATAGAGCCGTTATATGTAGGTTGTGTGTGTGTATGTGTGTGTGTGTGTGTGTTCATATTCTAGGGTAAGTAAGAGGAACTATTTTTTCCTCATTAATTGAAACTGATTCTAATGATTAACAACAAAGAAAAGCCATATTCTTTTGTTAGCCAAAAATGTATTATTATATAGTAGTGGATACATACTCCAATACATGAACAAATAAAGTTAGTAGTGGGGTAGAAAGAGCGTATTAAACAAGTAGTAGATGTATGTTGACATTTCTCAGTAAAAGCAAAGGAGAAGTCTGACTTTCACTATTATGCTTCAGATGAGTTCTTCCACACGGAAGGATAACGGAGTTGCAGGCCCTGCAAGTGGTGTATGAAGATGACTGTAGTAGGACGTAGGCGCCCATGTCAATAACAATCTTGACTTGTAATTTTTTATAGCTGTGGAAGATCAAATCATGACAGTTGAGAGAAACGGGGATGTAGCCGGGTTGCCAGAACATGAGCGCTGACGGAGCTATCTGGGAGCAGTTGAAGCAGTCGGTGGCTCTGCTCCAGGAGTCTGCTGGGAAAGAAGTGTTTACATCAGACTGTATTGTGCAATTCTTATATTTATTTTACTTGTTCACTGGTTTTGTTTTGTTATATGTGTGTTTGTTTTCTTTCTTTTTTTCTTTTTAAACATTTAGTCTGTTTTAAGCATTGAAGTTTTTTGTTGTTGAAAGGGTGGCAAAACTGATACAGATACCTAAGATCCTGGTAATTGTTAACATAATTGACAAACAAATTGTGAATACAGAAGCCATTGCTAAGCACTATTTCTTCATCAATGCCGTGAACTTGCCTTACTTGAGGAAAACTTCTTTAACTCTGAAATAGTGCATTGGTCTCAGCTAAACACATTTTCTTTGGTAAACCAGGATCCACTCAGGATCGCTCTTGAACTACTTCAGAACAGCACTGGGATCTAGACTGATTAAGCTGCAGTTGAAGCACCCTTCAGTATTAATATATGGTATTATGTAACAGGTCAACAAGTGCTCTTTGATAATAAAACTCTTAATGGAGCAATAATTGTAAATGGTTACCATACTGTAAAATATTTTGATAAAAATTAATTAGTAATAAATGTATTTATTTAAAACACTGAGCTGTTTGCACAGCTCCAACTGTGCATGCTCAAAATGTGCACTTTTTAAAATGGTTTCTTTTGGTGTCCATCTTTGTGTGGATATGTTACAGTGTACTCGGGCATACTATGGTATCCTTTTGAGTGAGGTCTGTCCTCATCTCTCAAGTGAAGTGCCTACTGTTATTGCTACAGTGTGTTACGTTTACTCAAAAGAATTTCCCATGGTACACTATAGTGGATGCTGTTCCTACCACACTTAAATTAAATAGTCAAAGCTTAAGAATAAAGTTATCTGATTGCTAGTTTAAAATTTCCAAATTTTCCAAAGGACAGCTTCAGCCTACCAGTTCTAGCCTCCAATTTAATCTGGTGCCCCTCCCCGGCTCCGTTACAGAAGGGCTATTTAGATGCTTTTAACATGGAAAGCTAGCTGCTCTCCCCTTCAGTAACTTGTCAAGTGTCTGGTGGGAGCTTATCATGTTTCCCATTGGTAAATAGGGCAGATGTGATAGTCCCACATCAGGCCTTGATTCTAAGTTGTTATCTTTGTACAATCAGTAGTGTTTTAAGAATTACATGAAACAAAATGTTTCTGTGATTGTTTTGTTTTGTTTTGTTTAAGCCAAGCATTTGGTTTCTAAAACAAAGAAATTATTTGAAACAATCTAGGATTTTCTTGGTGCAAAGTCATTCATATTTTTAGCATAGTTTAAGGTCTTTAAAATAATTAATTGTAAATAATTTATTTGATTGGTGCAGTTCTAATTCCCAAATCACTCTTAAAATCAGGATGTGTAGAGACCAGAGCCATGTGGTAAATGTTGCTCTTCCCATTCCCTTGAGCAGCCTCAGTTAAGCCTCCCTGGAGAGGACTCTCTGTATAGGAAGCAGCAGACAGCATTGTGTTCCATCTGCCTGCGTTCTAATATGTCCAATAATGACCAAAGTGCATTCTGAGGAATTTTCAAGGAATGTGTTACTGGAGCTTTAAGAACATACTTAGTTTCTCATGTGAAGAATTAGCTTTGTCTGATATGTTTCTTCCTTCCTATTGTCTAATGTTGAGGTTGTTTTTAGGCACTATATTTTATAAACTTTTTCAAAATAAGGTACATACCTATACAGAACTTAACATTTTGCACAGAGTATATCAAATATATTTTGAGAATAAAAAGTACAGCATGAGTTCTGTTAGGAATAAAGTGAGATTATTGTATCTTTAAAAAACTTATTTCAGATTGGAAGTATTTTTGAGAAAAGTAGCTGAGTATTCTGACTTAGGAAAATGCTTGCTTTAGGTTGCAGTTGTGTTTGACGTAGAGTTGGGTGGATTGTACAGTATACATGTCGGCAACATGATGTGTTGGTCGTGCCGTTAATGTGGGCAGCAGTCGAATACTAAAAGGAAAATGTGCTAAGCAGCTTCATAGTGTACACAGAACCATTTCAGAGTAGTAAGTGACATCCCTGCCTTTAAGTATACCATGAATGTAAGAAGATGAAATTGTAACATATCACATCATAGAGAAAAAGCAACTCAGAGGTAGAATTATGGCAGATGCTGTGTGCTGTTTCTTTGCCGCGTGATTTTAAAAGTTTGAACAGCAAGTTTAAAATAAAACATTCTATGACTGACTTGTGTGTGTTGTTTTAAGTTACACGTGTGGGTTGATTTTTGTACTTACTGTAATATAAGCCGTAGTTACATCCTTTAGACAAGGGCAGTGAAAATAAAGTTTTAACTGTACCTCAACACTTTGTATTTTGTTCAAGTCCTGATAGCATGGTAGGGTAACCGTGTATATACCAGGATGCTTGTACCTGGGTGACACTTGTCCTTTTGTATTGGAATGTAAAAAACTGACTGTGGCCTGGGATGTTGAAGTTCAGTTAGCAGGACAGTGTTATTTTTAAACAGACAATTTTGCCACCATGAATCATGTTAAGCCAACAAGGTAAACATTCAAATACTTGTTGCCTGATGGACACAGGTGGTACTTAAATTAATGAGGGATTGTCAAGTCTACTTTCAAACTTAAGCTTGCTTAGAGCTAGCCCTTTTAAGGGCTCGCCTCTGAGACCAGGATTAGCCATGTGGTTAGCACTTCCGTCATCCACTCTACTACATTCCCACCTTTCTCCTGCCACCCCACAAAGACTATCGCAAATGCTCACTGCATTGCTGTGCACACTCCACCCCTTCATCGTAGCACATACTTTCTGGGGAAGCTAGGAGATGGCTCGGAGTGTTTCTTCTACTCTCACATAGCCCTCAACATAACAGCCCCGTATCAGACAGACACCAAGTAAGATGTCCCTAAGCCAGTCTAGCACTATACCCACAATAGCATGGGATTCCATAGACTGGAGGCCCAGCCCTCCAGGGTTCCTGTCACTTCAGAGCCAAGCTCAGTAGTAGGGTGTCTACTTGAGAAACAAGGATTCCAGGGCTGGAGAGATGGCTCAGCCATTAAAGGCTAGGCTCACAACCAAAATATAAGAGAAACAGGGGTTCCAGCAATGTTTTCCTTTGGTTCACTTAGTTTGTTTAAGCAGTTCCTAAAACCCAGGCAAAGTTTTCTAAAAAGAATATTAGGGGGCTGGCAAGATGGCTCAGTGGGTAAGAGCACTGACTGCTCTTCCGAAGGTCCTGAGTTCAGATCCCAGCAACCACATGGTGGCTCACAACCACCCGTAATGAGATCTGACGCCCTCTTCTGGTGCATCTAGAAGACAGCTACAGTGAATTACTCCAGAGCCAGTTGGGTTGGAGCAAGTGGGGCCGGCAGAGGTCCTGAGTTCAATTTCCAGCAGCCATACACATGATAGCTCACGGCCATCTGTACAGCTACAGTGTACTCATACACATAAAATAAAATAAATCTTTAAAAAAAAAAAAGAATATTAGGAAGAGTGAAGATGAGGGAAGAGGGCAAGGAGCATTGGCCCTCTCTGAGGTACACCCACCTTCTAGGATCCTCCTCCTCCTCCTCCTTCTCCTCCTCCTCTTTGGAAACCCATGAAATTCTCTGAATTCTGCAGTCACATGCTATATGGGAGCTTCACCACATGATCACATCATCAGTGTGATCTGTTAATTCCCTTTCTGGCCCCTTATCTTGGTAGACCATGAAATGGGGTTGAAAGCTTATGTATAATTGTGGGTTGGTCTTTGTAAAGAGTAGATGAATTGGTTGAGTCAAAAGCCTTTAGACACTGCCTCATGCAAAGGCCTCATTAGACCAACAAGCTAGGTTAGACCACAGGCCACAAAGATAGGTTACACCTGTCCACAGTTCCATAGATAATGACAGAACTCATACTATGGCCCATGCTCCCATTGCAGGTGTCATTAGTGGTGGCATCTTGACTAACCACAACACTTGGCCATAGGAAAATATTCTGGGAAAAACAAAGAAACAGAATAAACCTACCTGCCTGTATTCCTGGTTAGCCCACGTGTAAACTAACCAACTTCAGCAGACCTTGCCATGTGCCCTGCCGACAACAACATGGCCTCTCACCTTGCCTTTTCTAGTTTAATGTTTAAGCATGTAATGGGGTTCAGCTGTGGCACTTTGAAACATACTTTAGTTCACCCCCTTTCACTACCCTCCCCAAGCTATGATGGCCTCACCTATCGGCTATGGATGGAGATACTCGACTTTGGGGGCTATTAGAAGAGTTTGTGTGAACACAGGCTAAATACTTAGCACAGGAGTTGATAGAAGGACATTTGTGTAGAGAGACATTCTGCTTTCTCAACAAGACAAGTAAGTGGCCTGGGGTCAGTTGACAAAAACTCCAAGATAAACCGTTAAGTGTCTGGATGGCAAGTATCCCTGCCAGTTTAAAGTCACGCCTCAGCTACATGATAGATAGAGACTTCTTTCACAAGGAACCACCATTTAATTACTTTTCTTTCTGAGGATGGGACTTGAAACTGTGCTAAGCACAATAACTCAAATGCTACATGCTTTCGTGTGAAATCTAGGTTTGAGAATCTGTTTTTATATGTAATATACACTATAGGACATGAACTACAAAAGGTCCTCTTTGCGAGAATGTAGGAAGACATCTAAAGCAGGCGGAACAGCTTATGAAAGCACAAGAGAGTGCTGTTTGTGGGGAGAAGGGGACCAGCAAGATCACGGATAGCAGTGAGGAGGGCGGGTGAGTTAAGAACACATGATGATGTACGTACACGGACACCACACAAAACCCATTGCTTTGCCAACCAGAAAGTGTTTAAAATAGGGAGAGAAAAATCCCTGTGGGCTAATAATAGAACCGCCATCATCCTGAAAAAAAAAAAAAAAAAAAACTAAGCCTCCACCCCCCCCCTCTGCTGTTAACCAAAAGGAGCTTGTTTTTGTAGTTACTCGTTACCAAGTGTCTCAGGGTTTTCATTGCTGTGAAGACACTGTGGCCAGGAGCTCTTTTAAGGGACCACATTTAGTTGGGGCTGGCTTAGCAGGAGGCATGGCAGCATCCAGGCAGACACGGTACTGGAGAAGGAGCTGAGAGTCCTACACCTTGTTGCAAAGGTGAACAGAAGACTAACTTCCAGGCAGCTAGGATGAGGGTATTAAAGCCCACGCCCACAGTGACACCCCTACAACCAACAAGGCTGGTCCTTGGGCCAAACATATGCAAATCATTACCCCAAGCTTTGCCAGCCTGTGCTGATTGATTTCCCCCTACTTGTAGCTGGTGGGTTGCTGGTTGGGGCCTGGCCCCTATAGCAGCCCACCTTTGTGTCATACGGTAGGCTATTGGGCTTGTTGATGGCAACTTGCGGACAAAGCAGGGGCTCTTACTACAGAACTGAGTGAGTGTCAGCTATCAGAGCAGCCAGGAAGCCAAGGGAAGCAGAAAGAAGAAGAGAGAGATTGGAGCGGAGAGGGGGGGGGAAATGGAAGGTCTATTGATAGGCTGTGCTAGTCCATCCTTAAAGCTAGTCCTCAATGTGAGACCTGCATCCCGTGTCTCCTAGAGTAAGCAAGTCGAATTTCACCCGAAAAGGCTTCAGGCAAATGGTTGCTCAGCCTTAAGCCTTCCCCTTTCTAATTAGCTCTTCACATCTTTTCCCTCCTTTAGAGGCGAGTGCTGTTGCTGCCTGTACCATCTACAGACAGTGTGGATTCTACACTTTGAATATAGCCTCACCTGTGACTAGAACTCAAAGTCAAATGTTCTCCTTTTTGATGCCACTCAACAACATATCGAAAAATGCATCTAAAGTCTATCTGCTTGGCTCTGCTTTCCGTTTGCCTTTAATGTTAAGTCCAACTCTCAACTCCCTTAGCTACATGACTGTCTATAGTTACGGATAAATAATTCATGACAGGTTTTCAAGAGTCTGGGGGGTTATGTTTTAATCTTAGTCAAATCTTGCAAGCTTTTGATGAGTTATGTGTATGAGAGAATTTTTATTTTTCCCGACGTTGGTATTAGGGGAAGTGCTTTATGGTAAAGCAGAGTGGTTTCCGAGTGCTGTGACCAGTTTTGGGCTCTCCTTGAGAGCTATACCCGGTATCTTACTTGCAGACGTATTGGTTCCATTTTCCTTGAAAGTGTAGACTGTATGTGAACATATCTTCTGCTTCCTATTCATCACCGCCCTCTTGCTGTCAGTCCGTTGGTGCTGGGAGATTGTTATGGATTCTACTGTGTTGAACAGGATGATCTGCCATCACCACCTTCAGGTTCAGGTGGACCACCTACTCCCCAGAGAGCATCACAGCCGCCCTTGTTGACTGTTAATGCTCCCTCTTGGGATGATGGACCCAGGAAGATCATGGACCCTCTCACCTGATTATCCAGGCAGCCCTCCCAACCAGCTGTATACAGTTCTGTTCGAATTTGTATATGGCCTCCGGTCCTCTAGGAAGGGCTGGAGGATATAGGTAGGAAAGGTTTAGGAAACGCCACTCTACACAGCCATGGGGGAGTCATCATGCATCCTGGGTGCAGAGCTTCTGGTGTGGCTGCTGCTTGTTAAACTCACCCAGGTTCCACCTACGTCCTCGTACCCGTTGCTCTGTAAGTAGGCCTCATCCACTCCTTGGAGCCCCAGAGTGAACTCAGGTGGAATGGAGCTTTGGTTTGCCATTGGGACTATAGGGAGAGGGAGTAGACATTCTTTATGCCTTTTGCAGGGAAGGAATTTTAGCAACGTAGTTTGGGGAAAGATTGTAACATAAGAGACCAGCCTAACAAAATAAGGTAAAGAGATCAGGTCATTTGGGATGTCCAGTTCTTTAGCTTACCATACGTGCCATTGATGCTTTTCTAGCACGCTAGCCACTGAGCTAGGTGCTAGATATACAGAAGTTAAAATTTAAAAGTCCCTTCTTTCACTTAATGTGGAGGCCAAGGCAGCCATACACAGAATTGAATGCCAAAATAATTTAGGATATCTTCTACTGGATGGGACTTTCTAAGCACAATTTCAACAAGTGGATCGCCCGGCTCTGTTCTGTGACTCCTTATCTCCTTCTGAGGGTCAGATTGCCTTTGGGGGAACTAGGCTGGAGGAGAAGCTATGACCGCAGGCAAGTGTCAGTTTGGGAGTCTGGTAGACTCGATGTTTTCTTCCCATTGCTACCCTAGTAACCAATATCTTGGCATACAGAATGCTATGCTTGCTGTGCCCTCCCTCCAGAGGTGGAGTTTTGTAGCAAGCACCAGCTGTGGTTGCACCTGCAGCTCACGGTCTGCTCTTGGTTGGTTAGTAGACACCGTGCTTTGTCCTGTTCACAACAGCTTAAACCAAAGCCTAAGAATGAACGGAACCGCTTCACAACACCGAGGAAACAGTAGACGACCCAAGGACCTTCCAGGCTAGTGGAATCAACAGCCTGTTAAATGGCTGTAGTTCCAGAAAGGACCTATGAAGTCTGTACGATCTTCGTGAATTCCACCGACACTTTCCATGGCCGCTTTTAAGAATCCTAAAATCCACATGGAAGCACAGAAGAGTCTAAGTGGCCAAAGCAATCCTGAGCAAAAAGAACAGTGCTGAGGGTTCCTGATACCTGGTTTCAAGTCATAATGCAGAGCCGTTGTAGCAAAACCAGCATGGCAGTAGTGCATGGTAGACAGAGACTGGTGAACGCCACAGGAGACCCAGCAGTCAATTCACACAGCTATAGCCACTACTAAAGTTTTGACAAAGATGCCAACACGTGCATTGGAGAAAAGATACGTGGGTCTCCCTGCTCTCGTGGATGGCGGCTGCGAGAGTCCACAAGGGCAGTGGGAGCAGAGACGTTGAATGGGGTTGGAAACTCTGTGAGTACATACGTAGTAATAGCAAATAAACCACACTGGATCCAGAGTCACTAGGAGATCAAGATTACTTAGGGTGATTGAAGGCTTATAAAGTTTTGGGGGACTGAGGGCAGGGGCATCCAGGAGGAGGAAAGGTCATTGACTGGGAGCTGAGGGTACCTGGAATGCCTCATTAGCATGGGAACGTTTCAGGAATCTCAGGTGCTGGCTGAACAGGTTTTGACAGAGAAAGGAAAGTGGGGCTATAAACTAATTGAGGCTATGTGACATTCCTCAGGTAGAGGCAAGCGTGGGGGCTTAGATTCTGCAGACAAGGTCCAAGAAGGAGAAAATCTGCTAACGAAGGGAGCCTCCCTTAGTGTGCCGAGCCCAGAGGCTATCTGGTCATGGTGGACTTTGACCTTAACAGTTTGCCCACAGACATATAAACTGTATATATGATGTGAAGATAGAAATTACACTCTTAGTGGAAGGAGGGTATAAGGGGTGAATGTGGCCATATATATGATGAGATATACTTGAATGAAAATGTCTTCATGGAATTTACTTTGTAAATAAGAATGTAAAAATTTAAATGCCAAAGAAAATTGCTAAAAATAGAAAATAAGGCGTTAGGCAGAAACTATTATAGAAAAAAACATTTTTTAAAATGGAACTCTACATTTGTGTTTAAGCCAGCCCACAACAACCCAAAGTGCCTGGTTGGTTTTAGGATTGGAGAATTTGCAGCCTCTACTAACACAGTGTCTCTAGTAGGTCTTGATACAGCTAATCAACCTCTCTCAGTGCAAGTCAAATTACTATTCTATCTCTTGCTGTAAACCTGATGGAAACACTTCATGTAAGGCTTTGAATTGCTGGGAGGCAATTGCAAGGATTCCTCTGTGTGTGTGTGTGTGTGTGTGTGTGTGTGTGTGTGTGTGTGTGTGTGTGTGTGGTGTCGGGGTGGTGCACAAAGTTTCTCTACCTTTAAAAAGCTGTCCTGATTAAAGGGAACTTTGGTGAGGGGCAGGTAATCTAGGGTAGACATTTTCCTCCTCACCATGGCCCCTCATGGTAGCAAATTAGGTTTCACCCCCAGCCGATCCCAAATGAGCTGTTCTTTGTTCATGCTTTTAAACGGAGCCTGGCTGTCCACATGTGACTCCCTTCAGTTACAGGTGTTCATAATTCCATGAAGCCAGTCTGTCTACCCGCCCTCCCCGCCCGCCCCCCAATTTCGTCCTCTGACCAGGCAAGAAGAACCTGAGTGGATCTCATTAATGGGTCTTTATTTAAAACCCATCCCATTGATCTACCCATCTCTAAAGCCCCTTGTGATTGTCTCTTAATTGCTTCCAGGCTTGCCTCCTCCTCAACAGTGAACCCCAAGGTTGGCTGATGGCGTCCTGGACCACTTGCCCTTCCTCTTCCCTCTGTGTTCTAGTTCCTAGCAGGTATGAGATCGAAGGCCACCTTCCCAGACAGTGACAGCACTTTTGCTCTTGGCTATTTAAAGATTGTTTCACTTGATCCTTTGTTTCCAACTTAACTTTATCATCTTTAAACAGATTGCAAAACTCTAGGTCTGCTTGTAATTTAAACCCACCCTGTGCTCTCTCTAATGGTGTTGAGCGTTAATGGAGCGAGGGCCTAAGACAGTTTATTTCAGTGTAGGTCTGTGTATTTAGCAAAGGTGCTCACTGGCTGGCACGTGAATGAGGAAATGACAGAACAGACACACAGGGTGCTGGGGTTGGGTGGGCTGGACCCTCTGCTGGAGGAACCTCCACGCCATAGAAGCCAGTTTATTTGATAGAGTTGAACAGAGGCAGATAAACAAGAAGCGAGGTTTAGGGTGTGCAGCTGGATCAAGGAGCAGGCCTAGTTCATCAGGAACATCTGCAAGAGGTAAATGTCCTAGGGAGGAAGGCTGTGGCGGCCTTTTTCTACCCACAGTCAACATTTGCACTCAGTTCCCAGGAAGGCTTTGCCAGCCCTGTGAGTTGGAGGCTGTCGGCTCCTTGATAGAGCTGTGTCTTCGTCAACAACAGTCCTCAGAAGCAAAATCCCCACACACAGCTATGCTTAGGATACAATACTTGCCAAAGTTTAAAATAATTCCACCCAAGCCATTTTGTTGTTGTTCTGGAAAACATAGTTTTCATAAAAATATTTATATAAACATGTAGCGGGTTTCTTTTATCACTATAACCAAATCTTTAAATGCTTTTTCAGATTAATTTTAAACATGGGAAATGTTGATTCAGAATAGCCCACACAGCTCCTTGGGTTCTTTGGTAATTTTTGTGGGCTGGGAGTTGGGAACAGAGGGGAAACAGACACAGCTCATTTCTCAAAGTATTTGTCACAGGGACCTGTGTTCAGGTCCCTGGCACCAAGTAAGCAGTCAGATGAGCTAACCCACACTTGAAATTTCAGTCTAGGTAGCA
>JADRCD010233002.1:0-11235 GCA_019843815.1 Montemys delectorum
AAAAAAAAAAAAAAAAGGCAGGGAGAGGGGATAACAAAGTTAACCATGAAGGTTGTCCTGGCCTATGATACAGTAAACACTAGAAGAAACAGTACACAGGTCCCTTGGTACATCCTGTGATGTTACAAGCATAAACTTTTACTCTGAGGAAAGGGTTTTCATACCAGTAAAACATAGCAGGATGTTTATTTTATTGTGATTACATTTTCACGTGAAACTACAGATCTTAACCCTCATGGCCTGAATCTAATCTGAAGCCAAAGTCGTCAATTATGCACTGAAAGGATTTTTACCTTCTAGTCTCTGATTGTAGTTCCTCAGATACCCTGGGTCCTGACATTATACAATTAATGTTTTCAAGGACGAGTTAATGAGAAGACAGAGTTGAGATCCCCTGAGTCTTGCCTCTGATCTCTTGGCTTCTGCCTATCATCTCCAGCTCTAGGCTTTGCCAAATCCTGGCCTCAGGCTATCTTTCTCTTGCCTTGGCATAGCTGCAGAGTGATAGTGCAGCCTGCTAGTGCTGACGGAACCTACAGGAGGTAAACCCAGAAGGACAGTAAGCCATGGTGACATGTCATTGAAAGCAACAGTAGACCTTTGTCACTTCCTCTTCAACTTTCTTTCTCTTGTTTCTTGACCATGTGGCAACAGGTTTTGCTCTGTCTTGTGATCCCCACCATTACCATAGGGCACTCTCACCAAATGCTAAGAATCAATGACCAATAAATTATGAACCTGAACCTCCAAAGCTATGAGACAAAGAAAACTTTGTGTTATGGTAAGTTTATTCTTTAATTTTTTAGTCTATATGAATGTGCGTGTGTCTGTGTGCATCTGTGTATGGTATATGTTCTTGCTAGTACCTGTGGAATCCCTAAGAGGTCATTGAATCTCATGGAGATGGAGTTACAGGCAGTTGTGAGGCACTGGACATGGGTTCTAAGAACCTAACTGGGGTTCTTTGAGAAAGCAGCTAGTGTTCTTAACCACTGAGCCATCTCTCTAGCCCATCTGTCTGTTTTGTTAGTTGTGGCTGTTCATTTGGGTTGAGTTTGAGTCTCATGTAGCTATGGCCATCCTCAAACTTATTGTATGTCGAAAGATGATTTTCACTTTTGATTCTCTTATCTGCACTTCCCAAGCACTGGGATTACAGGTATATATAATTCCAGCACGTGTATGCCAGCATGCCTGGCTTTCTGAACTGACTATCCCAGGAATATGTGATACTGTGAGTGATGTGTTTATAAAAAGATAAAGAGGTATAAGATATGTTCTACTGGGGTGTGATGAGGTGTCAGGGAAGAGGATGTCTTGGCAGGCCCATGCCAAGGCATCCCTTCCCTCTGAGGGACCAGCCACACGACAGTATAGTATAGAATAGAGTTTATTCAGGGCATGGGGAGGGGAGTTAAGAGGGTAGTAGAGGCAGAGAAAGGCAGAGAGAGAAGTAGAGGAGAAGAATAGAGGCCAGTCATGAGCATGTGGAGAGAGAGGGGGGAAGGGAATGGGGAGGGGGGAGCAAGAGGGCAAGAGGGAGCAAGAAAGCAAGAGGCAAGAGAGTAAGAGAGAGAGGAAGGGCAAGCAGATCCTTTTATAGTGGGCCAGGCCCACCTAACTGTTGCCAGGTAACTGTGGGGCTGAGTTTAGACAGAATGCTAACAGCGAGAGAATGCTATCTAACATACAGTCCCTGACGTGTGCATGAAATCTCAGGCTCTTCAGAGACAAGAGGCATTCCTTGTGCCTTTTCTTGCCCTGACATAAACAGGTATGGGATGCTGTGAGCACAGTAGAGAGGTGCTTAAAGCACTGAACAGAAGGATAAACAAGGAAGGTTATAATTCTTATTGGACAATTGCTTCCTACACACCTGTCATCAAACTAGCAAAGTAACAATGAAGGGCTAAACAAAAGATAAAGATTATTTCCAATGACGACGAGTACAATATAAAATAATAATAAAGCAGGTTAAAGGGGAGGGGAGTAGATGATCAAATAAATGGATCAATAAGGGTATCAAATTTCTATTAAATAAAAGCCACACAAATAAAACTTACGTTGTGTCCACCCAGAATTTTCCCCCACTAGATTTTACAGAGCCACTAAATGTCCTAGGCTATGGTTATTATTAAAAATATATAAAGACTGGGTCGGTTAAACAAGCAAAATTTATCGTCTCAGGGTTCCAAAGAAAACCAGTTGGATTCTCCTGAGGGACACAAAGAAAAGACGAGTCTCCTTGAACTGTAGCAGGCCATCTTTTCCCTACACTGATTCACATGTCTTTCCTCTCATCAATGAATCACTAGGGTTATGCATAACACTGGGGGAGGCTTCTTAAATGTTAAGCTAAATTCACATTTGTCCAAGAAAACATATGCAAAGGGTAAAGCTGTTTTAACCCAGGACACTAAAAAAAGGTCCATAGCCTGCAGCAGTTCCTGGAACTCTCTGAGTCAAAGGAAATTATGTTTCCATGACACAGAGCCTGACTCTGGGTTTCTTAATTAGGGTATTTGCATGATGAGAGGAGACTTGTTTCTGAATAGTCATTGCTCTACTACTCCCTAATCAATGGCCCACTGCTTCTGACCTAAGAATTATCTCTACGGCAACCCTGTGAGTCATGGAGAAGGCCTGGCTCTCGGAAGGGGAAGGAGTACCAGAAATGAGGGAACTGTTGTCTTTAGCCTGAGTTCTCTCTTCGGGGTGCAGAGGCAGATGAGAGGAACCAGCTTAGCCTCTCAGTTGCCAAATGAAGTAGGAACAACAAGAAAACGTTCATCCAAGTGTCTCTCCACCTTCAAGATCCACTATTGCCCTTCAGCAACGGCACCCAGAGTCCTACACCAACTGGACACTCTACTTAGTGGTCGTCACTGGACCAACCTTTAAAAACTCAGGACCCACCAGAGGGAGGACACCTATAGGTATGAGAGGTAAGCGGGGCTGGTAATACAATGTGATTTCAATTTCAATCACATATTGAGGTTCCAATGTGTGCTAGGATGGTCCCCTAGAGGCACAGATAGGGTTTCTTAATGTAGCCAGCAGAGAGCCTCTACATGGGACATTCAAAGACCCTTGAAGGCATGCCTTCCATGTTGTGTTCTATCACTAAGAATGTTCAATGAAAGTCTCTCCTCAGACACAGGTGGGGTAACTCACTGGGTAAAGGCCTTTGCCACTAAGCCTGATGATCTGAATTTGATTTCCAGGCTCCACATAGTGGAAGGAAAGAACTCCTGCACCAGGTTGTTCTGGGCTGTCCACATGAGTGCTGCTGTATGCACAGATACATGCTCAGTCACATAAAGGGACAGTCACAGAAAGCAGCAGTCAGATCTCCCGGCTCTGATACCCAGAGTGAAGAGTCCTGGCCGACACGATTTTCTACCAACTGCAGCTTGTGTCTCCAGTCCGTATGGGCCCTGAGCAAATGCCCAAGAACAACTTTTAGGAGATGCTTCACAAACCTGAGGGGAATCAACTAGAACCAGGCATAACAAGTCCTTTTCTCTCCAACTGCTTGCTGTTGTAAGAAAGGCAGTCAGCCAGCAGGTGTGCTGCCATGCTGCTGGTGTTCAAAACAATCCTGGGCTCTTAGTGGCCTCTCCAGGGAAGGGCCTTGAGCTACAACTTCCCAGGGGAGTTCCTGGGAGGCTCCTGCAGCTGCAGCAGCCTGTGATGACGTGACTTTGATCTTTTGCGCTAGGAAATCAGGCTTGACAAAGGACTATAAAAAGGTTGCATGCTCCTCTGTCCTGAATCCAAGACCAGAGATTACAAAATAAGGTAAATACTTGCAGAGAGTAAATATTGTGTAAGTAGGAATTTTGAAATACTTGATGTAAAAGATATAAGAGGAAAAATAAAACGTGGTGGGGAAATTCCATCACCCTACAGCGCATGGTCAGTAGAAATGGTTGTCTTTTTCATTAATGACCTCAACAATATTCCTAGAACCTTGCCACCATCCTATCAGAAAAAGGAACCCTCGTCTCCTCCCCTCGCTGCCTCAGTTGGCCTTGGTGAAGGCCTCAATAAAGAATAGGGCATGGCTTCTCAGATGGTGGGTAAAGGTGCTTATAGCCAAGCCTGACAATCTGAAACCAATCCCTGAGTCTTCACCGGTGGAAGGAGCGAACCAACTTCAGAGAGTCGCCTTCTGGCTTCAGCAGGTATGTACACACACTAATGAAGTAATAAATAAATAAAAATTTAAAATGAAATGTACAGTTTACGTAATACTTGCCAACTTTTTAAGCAAGATTATTTTTTTAAAAATGGTATTTCTGTCCGCATGGCTCTTTCTGCACACTTGACCCTGTAACACAGCTCTGTGTTGTCAGGAAACTCAGGCCCCACAGAGAAGCCACATAGAGAAATCCAAATGAAGTCCTAGACAACAGCCAACATCAATGCTCAGAAGTATGGTAAGCCGGGCAGTGGTGGCGCACACCTTTAATCCCAGCACTTGGGAGGCAGAGGCAGAGGCAGGCAGATTTCTGAGTTCGAGGCCAACCTGGTCTACAGAGTGTTCCAGGACAGCCAGGGCTATACAGAGAAAGCCTTTAGATTAGGGCTGCAGATGTTTTTTTAATTCTGTTTTCTATTTATTTTTAAGGTTTTTTTTTTATTTATTTATTTATTTATTTATTTTGCTTGTTTGTTTGTAGTTTTTCAAGACCAGGTTTTACTGCGTAGTCCTGGCTGTCCTGGAACTTGTTCTGTAGACCAGGCTGGCCTGGAATTTACAGAGATCTGCCTGCCTCTGTCTCCTGAGTGCTGGGATTAAAGGTGGGTACCACCACTACCTGGCTATTATTACTAATTTATTTTGAGACTGGGTTTCCCTATGTATCTCTGACTAGTCTAAAATTCACTTTGTTGATAGTTCTCAACCTGTGGATCCTGACCCCCAAAGACCATCGGAAAACACAGATATTTCCATTATTATTTATAACAGTAGCAAAATTACAGTTATGAAGTGGCAATGAAAATAATTTTATGGTTGGGGGTCACCACAGCATGAAGAACTGAATTAAAGGGTCGCAGCACCAGGAAGGCTGAGAACCACTGCACCATGTAGACCAGGCTGGTCCCGGAAGCCCCTTACCTCTGCCTCTGAGTGCCAGGTGTACCAGCACCACCCTCCAGAGCCGCAGATTTTAACTTGTGGCCCAAATTTAGCCTATTGCCCATTTTTAATAAATGAAGTCACTTATTTGACTATAGCTGCTCTTGCAGGACAGTGGCAGAAATGATAAGGCCCACAAAGACATAGACAAATTACTCTCTGGCCCTTTACAAAAATGTTCACCTGAATTAGATGATTCTAGCCCCAACTCTTTGAGCCACTGCAACTAAGGTCTAGTAGAGCAAAGGTAAACTGTCCCCATCAAGACTAGCTCCTTGCTCTCATTTGTGAGCCAAATATTATTTCAAGCCTCTAAGTTTTGAGATGCTTATTTCCTAGAAATACATAATCAGAATTCTTTTTTCAGCTATACTAAACTCAAGAGAACTGGGCTCTAGCCGCTGAACTTGTGCTGGGATTCTGTTGCCTGGGGTTGGTCTCTGTAAATCCTGACTTAACGGAAATTAATTAGCAACAAGTGTAGCATTCACAACTCAGGTGTTTTCAGTGCTCAGTTCCCAGGGGAATTAGTTTCAAGGCTCCCAGGGCTTCAATAACACCATTACTTACTGCACTAGTTCTACGCTAAGAAAAGATCATTTTATGCTATTAGCTAGTAACACCTCATTAAGATTGACCCCCTCCCCCCCCATATTTGCTTGCCTGCAGTGTTATAGTTAAGGGAGAGCGCTGATTATTCTGCGCCATCGGACGCAGCTGTGAGTCAATGCTACGAGTGACACCTTCAATAACATACACATGCAGATGCTCTCTGCTTTAAAATAAGTGAAGTTAGAATGCAAACACAAATTAAATATAGAACCAGAACGAAGGCTATTTCTATTATTAAATGATGTTGAGGCTGTGCTTGGCAGTGCTTCATCTCTCACATTAAATTGTATGAGATCTTGTGGGGATAAATTGTTTTTATAATTGTATAAGCTGTGACTATAGCTGTGAGCTTAGGCTTTTGTGTGTGTGTGTGTGTGTGTGTGTGTGTGTGTAAAACATGACAATACTTAGTACAGCCAGTCAGTAATATAACTTTTTCTTTAAAATACTCCGTCGGAATACCTCAAATATTATATGACTTCCCTTATAGTCTAGAGATAAGTCTAGAATTCTCAGAGACAGAGTGCAGACGAGTGAGCAGGCCTTAAACACGATGGGAGACCAGGGAATGGAGCAGTGTTGTTAGATGGGCATGCAGTTTGAGTATGAGATCGGCAAATATTTCTGGAAAATGAGCAGTGATGGTTGCACAACAGAGCAGTCTACTTCTTGTAAACATATGTATACATATATATTTTTTTTTCGAGACAGGGTTTCTCTGTGTAGCCCTGGCTGTCCTGGAACTCACTCTGTAGACCAGGCTGACCTCAAACTCAGAAATCCACCTGCCTCTGCCTCCCAAGTGCTGGGATTAAAGGTGTGCACCACCTACTGCCCAGCATAAACGTATTTTTTTATTCTCCTGACTCAATTGTAGTCTTTGAGGCTCACGGCCTCCCTCTGCTAAGTTAGGCCTAGTCCTAGAAGCTTGGAGCCTCCATACAATCTAGTCCTAGAATGTTTTCAGACTCTAAGACTTGTTGCTCACCCTTTTTGGTTCTTTCTGAACTCTGGCTGGCTGGTTCCACTCAGCTGTTCTGGTGCAAACTCCCTCCACAGGCTCACCGATCCAGGTTTCTCCTGACTTGCTCTGCTTGACCTCAAACTAACTCTAGCAACCTGGGCTAGTCTTCTGGTGCCTGCTCATTCTGTCTTTACCTGTGTCTTTACCTAGCTTGTTCTCTCTTCAACCTGTTTCTGTAAAACTCTTCTGGTGAGACGGCTTCCTTCTCTCCTGCACTGCCCCTCCAAAGTAGCTTCCCTTTCCTCTCTCTTCTCGTGAGAGCTGGCATATCCTATTCTGTCAAATCGTTCTCTGATTAGTCCCTTCGTCTGCCACTCAACTAGACATCATTTTCAAACATGAGTGCTTCACTCTATAAACTACCTTCATTGTTTAGGATTACAGGTATATATTAAGGGCGTGTTTGTATTTCAGCCATAGGGTTTAAAGGTATGTGCTAAGACTGAGCTACGCCACAACTAGGAATAGATTTTTTTTTTCCTGTAAATAACATAATTCTGGGATTCACAGTGTGATCAAATATACTGCAACAACTTATCACCATTGAAATTGGCACACTAGGGAAAAAAAAAGATCAAAATGCAAAATTTTATGGCATCTATATTTTTTTTCTATATTTTATTATAATCAAAGAGATCCAAATATGAGAAATCCCAGCTTGGGTTAAAAAATAGTTAAGCGGGGCTGGAGAGATGGCTTAGAAGCTGAATCCTTGCTGTGAAGCTGGAAGGGTGGCTCAGTGGTTAAGAGCAAGTACTTGCTGCTTTTCCAGAGGCCTGAGAGGCCTGAGTTCATTTCCCCGGCACCCTTGTTAAGTGACTCACAACCAACTTCAGCTCCATGGGATCTGACACCCTCTTCTGGTCTCCGTGGACACCTGTACTGGCGTGTATATATGCACACACACACACACACACACACACACACACACACACACACATAGGGCTTTCACTCATACAGACACACACATATCCATTACACATAAATACGAATCATAAAGCTTTTGTTTTAAAGTCGCTGAGGATCCTTCTAGAACTGTGTCCTTGTGGCACGAGTGGTTCTCAACCTGTATGGCGGCTGCAACCCCACAAGAGTCACATTATCACATATTCTGCGCATTAGATAGTCACATTACGATTCATGACAGTAGCAAAATTACAGTTATGAGGTAGCAACCGAATAATTGTTATGGTTGGGGATCAGCACAACATGAGGAACTGTATTAAAGGGTGGCAGCATTGGGAAGTTTGAGAACCACTGTGTACCTAGCAGCTTAACCTAGACCTGTGAGATTTTAAGTTGGATGGTGAGAACAACCCCTGAGGAAAAGGGAAGCAAAGAATTGATGCTTTGGAAACCCACATTTCTCTCTGAGACTCCAAGCCACCTCCCTGCACTCCTCCTGGTAAGGGGAGCCTTTATAAGTCCTGCTCTAGGAGGAAGGACGATTCTGAAGGGGCAGGGCTCAAGCAAGGAAGAAGGAGGTTCCTCAGAAGCACTTTTGACATCTCTCCTACTCTCGTAAGTATCATCCTTACCACATCTTCACTGTGGTCTTCTTCCACCATGAATGAGAAGCCCTGTTCTGGAAGATGAGCACCTCAGAGCAACATGGGAGGCCGAGGTGGTAAGGGAGGAAACGGGGTGTCCCGAGGGATTTGGAGGCAGCCAGGGA
This sequence comes from Montemys delectorum, assembly GCA_019843815.1. NCBI lineage: Eukaryota > Metazoa > Chordata > Mammalia > Rodentia > Muridae > Montemys > Montemys delectorum. Next base: position 8,458 of record JADRCD010233002.1, read on the forward strand.
AATGGCTCACAAACCCATAGTAGATGCTACTTTATTTACATCCTTTGCCTCCTCCAAATCCCTTATCTCCTTCAGATCTTTCCAACAAATGCTTTCGCTTCCATTTTCTAGGATAGGCACCAAACCTAGGGGGCTGGAAAGATGGCTCAGCAGTTAGAAGCACTGGCTGTTCTTCCAGAGGACTTTGGTTCAATTCCCAGCACCCACAAGGCAGCTCACAACTGTCTGTAACTCCAAGATCTGACACCCTCATGTAGACATCCACGTAGGCAAAACACCAATTGAGATATAAATGGGTAAATAAATAAGTTTTTTTTTATTATTTTAAAGCCAATAATTTTTCTTTAAGAGATCAGATTCCTTTGCTGTCCATCCAGGTCACAACCTTTCTCAAATATGGTTCGGTTGTGTTTTCCACCCCTTTATCCTTTTACCTGTCCTTAGTTTAAAGACACATAATCGTGACAACTCAAGGTTTTCAACCTAAAGATTTCTGGCAATCGCTTCAAACAATTTAGGAACCATCTTAAGGTAGGCCTTTTACTTGTTGACACCCAATAGCGTCTCTGAAGAGTCTGCTCGAATTCATTCCTAGAGAATGACTTCAAAAGGACAATAGCATTTCCAGTTATAAACATTACGGTCTAAGTTCACTGTCCACACTTAAGCGCTGTAGCCAGTGAAGACACAAACAAATAGATTAGAGAGAGAGAGATTCCCTTTTAAAAAAAGAAAAAAGAAACAGAGTCTGGGAAGATTGGCTCTCATTCCTAACTTGTCTCACAGCAGTGAAGGTGAGAACCAGGTCTTTCTGTTTATGAAAGCCCTGGCTTGGCTCTCTGTCGTATTAGGCTTGGCCTCATTGTAATACTGACTCTCGCCTGCCTTGTGAGGGCTCTGCTGTGCTGTCTAAAGTATCTTCATCCTGAGATTGTATTATAACATTCTGGGAAAAAAACATAATTCTAAAAATAATCTCTCAAGCAACTTCTGCGCGCCCCTTCCTAGGAGAAAGGAAATAAGCAAAATCAAAGACTGCTGGGCCGTCCCCTCTTCCTGTATTTGTTTCTTCTCTTGGGGACAACGCACTTGCCCACCCCACCCCAGCAGCTCTTCCTGCTCTCTGTGGATCCTCCATTGATTCTTCTACCACAGCGACATTAGCTACGGGCTTTTGTTTTTCAACAAAAAACAAGTTTGAGTTGACTTCTTATGTCATAGTACCCATCTGTTATCTTCCAGAGTTAGATCAGTACTCTCAAGTTAAGTAAACTGAGGGACTGGGAGAGAATGGAAGAGGTTATATCACGTGACCTGTATCAACCCTGTCCCTCTCATAACAGAGGGTTGGGTTACTAGGTGACATTTATACCCCCTTCTCCTCTTATAGTTGTTTCCAGACAGCAGCAGGCCTGTCCCTGGAGCACCAAGACCTGACCCAGTACAAAGGCCTTAGAGAAGCTCATGAACTTGAACATTGCCTTTCATGACTTCAATTCTTTTTGCTGTTGTTGTTTTGGTTGGGGTTGTGTTTGTTTGTTTGTTTTGTTTTTTGAGACAGGGTTTCCCTATGTAGCCCTGGCTGTCCTGGAACTCATTATGTAGACCAGGTTGCTCTTAAACTCAAAGATCCACCTGCCTCTGTCTCCTGAGAAATACTCTATGTGTGTGTGTGTGTGTGTGTGTGTGTAAGTGTGGTGGTTAACATTATGTTTTAAGTTTAAATTACTGAGCTTATTTAAGAGGCAGAGGCAGGTAGATCTCTGTGATTTCTATCAAGGCCAGCCTGGTCTACAGAGCCAGTGGCTGGACAGCCAGGGCCACATGGAGAGACTCTGTCTCAAAAACAAAACAAAACAGAACAAACTAACAAGAAACCGAGAGATTAAGATCTATAAGACAAAATTGCTTCTAACCTGTAAGCCCCACTTGCCCAAGGCCAGATAACTTCCTGGAATACTGGCACTGCTGTTCATGTAAGATACAAGCCGTACAGTCTCACTTCTGTAAACAAGGTTGGTTGCCTTGAGTGCACGGGATGTGCGCTTGATTACAAATAGGCAGGAAGTACATCAGGATACGCTTGCCTGTGATTAGACCAAGTCGGGACGTACATAGCCTTGTGGGGTTTGCCCTTATAAGTCCCTAACAGATGTAATTCAGCTTTATATTTTGATCGTGGGTTCAGGAACGAGTCTGGTCAGTATCTATGGTCCTAGCCAGTATTTGATAAAGCTTGTTTCAAATTTGGCTCAAAAAATTGTGGTAGTGGCTTTGTTCTTGTCTGGTTGGTGGAATTAACGTAAGTATGCTGAAGCATACATGTGTAAGTCAAAGAACAACTTACAGGATTCAGTTCTCTCCTACCATGTGGGTCTCAGAGATTGAACTCGGGTTATTAGATTTGGCCCTTCTCTGTGGAGACACTTCCCCTGTCCTAGAAATAATTTTAAAAATCACTCAGACAGGAGCTGGAAATGTAATTCAGTGGCAGTGTGCATAACATGCGTATACACACCACACAAAATCATTCAGAGAAACTTTAAGACTGAAAAGGCACAACTCAGCAGGTGCCCATCTGACCAAACTTTCACCCAACACTCAGCAAGAACCTTTATCCTATTCTCATGTCCTTTAGAAAATCATAAGACTCAGCCAGGTGTGGCGTGGTTGCACTGGCCTTGGATCTCCAAGCTTGAGAAGCAGAGACAGGTGGCTAGCTTGGTCTACAGAGAGAGTTCTAGAACACCCAGGGCTACACAGAAAAACCCTGTCTTA
>JADRCD010233004.1:9302-42657 GCA_019843815.1 Montemys delectorum
CCAACAACTGCCCCCCCAACTGAGAAAGCTTAGCAGACACCTCCCCGTGGCAGCTGTAGTGTGTCACGATGTGTCCCGCAGTATTTCCTTCTGTCCAGACATCTTCACTTGCAAGTGTTCGTTGCATTGAGTCATTAGTCTGGTTAAGATCCTTGACTTCTGTGACATCATCAATATTGGGTCCTTATCAGGACTCCCACTTATCCTGCTGTTACCCTGTGCTGTGGAGATTTTGAAGCTTTGGAACAGCAGGCCTGGACCTTTCACACATCTCCTCATTATAGATATAGATTTCGGGGTGGGTCAACACAGAGGCCTGGACAGTAGCTGAGCTGGTCAGTGCTGCCTTCAGTAGGAGGCAGGGTCAGCTCTCCTGCTCTACTGCCCTCAGGTTGACCCACCTGCACCCAGGCCTTCGTATATCAGGGCCAGCTCCACTGTGCTGCCCAGTCAAGGCACAGGGCCCACTCTCCCAAGTGCTGCAGCCTGTGAGGGGCTGGGCCAGCTCTCCTGCTCTCATCTCCTCTGGACTGGCTCACCCATGCCTTCGTATATCAGGGCCAGCTCCACTGTGCCGCCCAGTCAAGGCACAGGGCCCACTCTCCCAAGTGCTGGAGCTAGCGAGAAACAAGGCCAGCTCACCTGCTCTCATTACCCCAGGGCCATGCCAGCTCTCTTGACTGCTTACAGATGGTGAGGGGAGACGGGGGAGGGGGAAGGACATCACTCCTGCACCCATGCCACCTATAGGCATACAAGTGGTTGGGCCAGCTCTCCCTTGCTGTCATCCTCAGGGATGGCTCACCCATACCCACCTCAGCCAGGGCAAGTCCTACTGTGCTGCCCAGGAGAGGTGCAGGGCTTGCTTTCTCAAGTGTTCCAGCTCTCCTGCCCTCATGACCCTGTGGGCAGCTTTCCTGACCATGCAGGTGGTGAGGGGTAAAGGGGTGGGAAGGCACCACCCCCAATCCCCACACCAAATGGCCGGGCCAGCCCTCCCACATTCTCACCCTTGGTAGGTGTCTCACCTGTGCCCCCACTATTAGAGTCAGCCTTGCTGTGCTTTCCAGGTGAAGTTCAGGGCCTGCTCTCCTGAGTGCTGCTGCTCGTGAGGGGCAGGGCTAGCTGTCCTGAGCTCATGACCCTGTGAGCAGTTTTCCTGACTGCCAGAGGCATTGAGGGGCTGGGGGTGGGGAATCCCCTCTGCACCTGGACCACCCCATCCATGGCAGGTGAGTGTCAGGGACAGCTCTCCCACACTCATGCCTTGGGGCCAGCTCACCCACACCCCTGCCATCAGGCTCAGCTCCACTGTGCTGGGGGCAAGGTGAAGGGGCCTGCTTTCCAGTGCTGCCAGAGGTGAAAGATGGCACCAGCTCTCCAGAGCTACATTCAGTGTGGGCTGTGCCAGTTTTGCACAGCCCCTGGACATCCATGTGGTCCCCAGTGGCTGCCCTGATCAGAGATATCCCCATGTTCTCTAGTGGTAATATGAGTCATGGACATCAACATTCAACCTCTCCCCCTGTGTAGCCATGGACTTAGACATGGTCCTCAGCCACAGCTCTGGCTGAGACCTCACCATGGCCCCAGGTGTCAGGGATAGCCACTCCCAACAGGCTATTCCTCTCAACCCTTGAGTCTCCAGTTCCATCTCTCTTCATAAGGCTCAAGCTGCTACACTTCTCTTTCTCTCCCATCTTCTGTTTCTCACACATTTGTAGTGGCTCCTGCTTCAGGCTGGCCATACCTCTGGCAGGTCCCTGGGTGATATCCTCCACACGTGCTGGTGTGTTGGCAAGCAGGTGTCTATGGCCCATCTGTGCAGTGTACTGTGTTTGCACCCACGGGTTTGTAGATGGCATGGTGGTCCACAAGTCCCTGTTTGTCTTTCTCCTACCCTTGGCAATAGACTGAGGTGTTTGGGTGTTTCCACTGGACTCCTTTGGTCAATGGCTTGAGTAGATGTTATCCATTCCTGGCATGGTAAGTTTTACTTGGTGGAAAGTTGTCTAGTTGGGGCATTATCTCCCTTGCTATTTGATGACTCGATTACATGTATATATTTTAAGCAGTTTCTTTAGTAGCTTCCCATATGATCCCTCAAAAGCCCTTTAGTTTTTTTTTTTACATTATGTAGTAGTTTGAATAGAGATGTCCCCCATAGGCTCATGTGTTTGGATGCTTGGCCCTTAGGGAATGACACTATTAGGGGGTGTGGCCTTGTTGGAGTAGGTGTGGTCTTGTGGGAGGAAGTGTGTCATTGTGGAGGCAGGCTTTGAGGTCTCCTATACTTGAGCTACACCCAGTGTGGCTCATAGCCTTCTGTTGCTTGAGCATCAAGCTATACAACTCTCAGCTTCTTCTCTAGCACCATGTCTGCCTACATGTCACTGTGTTTCCCACTATGACAATAATGGGCAAAACCTCTAAAATTGTAAGCTAGGCCCAATTAAATATTTTTCTTTAAAGAGTTGCCATGGTCATGGTATCTCTCCACAGCAATAAAACCCTAACTAAAGCAGAAGTTGGTACCAAGAGTGGGGTATTGTTGTGATAGGCCTGACCATGCTTTAGTTTGGAGGAATTTTGACTTTGGAACTTTGGGTTAGGAAGGTCTTAAAAGCTTTAAGTGCTGCTTAATGGATCATCCTAGTAGGAAAATGGAAGGCAGTGGTACTGAGGGTGACTTGAAATCTGGGGGCCTGGCTCAAGAGGTTTCAGAGGAGAAGAATTTTAGTATGTTGCCTAAAGATTGTTCTTGTGAACAGTCTCTGGGGGTCCTGTTCTATCCATCTTTGTTCCCTGAGATTGGGTCTCACTAAACCTGGCACTTAACAATCACTCTCAAATAGATTGCAGAACCTATCAAAATGATAATAAAGTGTTTTTTTTTTTTCATTTTGAGACATGATAGAAAGAAAAAATTACAGGGACTTTGATAGAGACAGGAGCTTCTTACTCAGGAGTCTTGTTGGCCTTTTTCAGGCCAGTTGAGAATCAAGAAATGGAACATGATTATCATTTGTTTAAGATCTTTCTTCTCAGCTGCACACTGGCAGAAATCTCATCAAAGTTCCCTCTACAGTGAAAGGATATGCTTAACCCCTGGTGGAAGCTTAGTGGCTCCTGTTCTTAGTGGCTCTACGTATCAGCTTGGAATCCCATCCAAGACACCCTCTAATATCACTTAATAAAAAGGGAAAAGGAAAAACATTTTAGCCATCCCTTGAGATGTAACTTGATAGCCACCACTTATGTGTGACTCTTTCTTGAGGAGTCCATATCCACACTTGGGTATGTTTCACACACACACACACACACACACACACACACACAGAGAGAGAGAGAGAGAGAGAGAGAGAGAGAGAGAGAGAGCCTATTTCTTCCTTTTTTTCCTTGCACTTAGAAACCTGTGTTGAAATATCTTTTATTAGATGGTAATTCCCTCTTTGAGACATCTATGCAAGTGCACTTATTAGTTTTAATAAAACCTAATTCGGCTTCCCACAGGCTCACTCTGATATGCTGTGGTGTGTGTGTGTGTGTGTGTGTGTGTGTGTGTGTGTTTGTGTGTGTGTGTTTGTGTGTGTGTCTGTGTGTGTGTCTGTGTGTCTGTATGTGTGTCTGTGTGTCGTACGTGTGTTGAAGCCATAAATCTTGGTTTACCTGAGTTCCCCCCCCCCAAAAAAAAAGATGAAGGGACATCGTCAGATTTCTGCATGTGACCATGACATCGCACTTCTGTCCCTTCTGCTGGGACAATACTTTAACCCAGTCGGCAGAAATAGTCATTCTTGAGAGATGAAGTGTCCTTTCTGTTTTGAATAGTCATTTTTTCTCCTTTTTCTTTAGAGGCAGGGTCATACTATGTAGTCAATAAACTACGTAGTCTCAAACTTTCCTTGCCTCAGCCTCCTGAGGACTCCAGTTCTGGGATTACAGACATGAACCATCATACCTGGCTATGACATTCTTTTAATATTTTGCTGGATTTAATTTCTAATAGTTCATTTGTCTATATTTCACATCTGTAGCCATAGTAAAATGGCTTGTTTGTTCCTCTCTGTACATCCATCCATCCAAAAGTGCACACAACAACATTTTAATTAAAAATGATACAATTTGATACATATATATAATATATTTTGATCATATTCACCCCTCCCCCATTATCTTTTTTTATCCCATTTACACTAGATAATTTCTTCCCTCCTCCTTATTTTGGGTGTGGGGTTCTTTCCTGAATCATGGGCGACTGACTCAGTAGCTACACCCTTCAGTAAAAATGACTTCCCGTTCTCTAGCAGCCATTAGCTACCACGAGTTTCTCAGCAATCAGGAGGGCATCATAAACATCTCCCATCTATTCTAGAACTCAGAATGGCTTGATCCTGTGCAGATCCTGAGCAGATAACCACAGATGCTGTCAGCTCATGACTACCATGGCCTTGTCAAGTCTAGAAGACAGCATTTTCCCACACTCATTCCCATTTTCAGACTCTTAGATTCTCTCCGGCCCCTCTTCCCTGACATTGTACAGATGCTTTGTTTAGGCCTGAGCCCTGAGAGTTGCCTCTCTCAGTAACTGATGCTTCCCCTATAGGTACTTCTATACTTTATTTTAGGGCTTTCCTGACTCCGTAGCAGGAGAGTCAGTATTAAACAACATCCTGCTTTGCGAGTATTTTCTGAGTATATGAACAATTTTTATAGATGTTCCATGAGCACATTATTTAGATTAAGTTTATAATTTTATTATGCAAATACCATAGATCTTTATGTTTTTCCTATATAAGCTATCAATTTCTGAAAATTAGAAAAAAATATTCATTTAATGTTTTCAATTCATGTATGTATGTTTGTGTGTGGTTATGTGCCCCTGAGTGCAGTGCCTGAAGAGTCCAGAGAAGGGCACTAGATCCCGTGGAGGCTGCTACACATGGCTGCTAGGTACTAAACTCAGGTACATGCTCATAGTTACAGAATGATCCCTCTAGCCCTTGTGACATCTTTTAACTGCTTCCTCTGGGGAAGCTTACATCGACATGCATTCATTTGAGGAACAGTCACTGTGTGTGTTCTTGGGCCAAGCACTTAAGTTTTAGGGGCTCAACAATGAACCAATGTTACAACCCCAGCTCTCACAGTGCCAGTCCTGTGGCAGAGAGGAGAGTTAGGATGTAAACCCATAGGAAAGCTCCTGTGAGCTGAGATCTAGAGTATTTTGGAGTACAAGAAACCATCCATAACTCCAGATACTAACTGTCAAAAGATGGTAGGGCTAGGCTGAGTGTGGTGATGCACATCTTTATCCCACAATGCAAGAGGCAGAGGCAGCCTCCTAAGCTGTAAGCCTTAAGTTTACAACCGACAGAAGCTTGGGTTCTACAAATTGATGGGAGAACATGACTCTAAAAGAGAGAGGCTGTGGACATCACAATTGCTTTTCTGGGGATGAGGGGCAGTTTCTTAGTCAAGAAATCGAGGACTTTGACAGAAAAATGTCACAAACTCTGTGAATTTGTGGCTAGACTCATCTACATAGTGAGTTCTAGGACAGCTAAGGCTATGGAAATAGAGTCTGTCTCAAACACAACAACATAACAATATCATCGTCAATATCAACAACAAAACAACAACAACCAATGGGGTGGAGTGAGGACAGGGCTTTGCTATACCCCAGGATCAGTGCACAGTTTGAGGTTGGCTACTTCTCCTCCAGAGGCTGACATAGGCAGAGGAATGAAATTCTTCCCAGACTGACTGACGCCATTGAGGAGACAGATCCTCAGCTGATTTGGGGGAAGTGGGCAGCCTGTCACTCTGAAGTGCTTGTCCACCCTGTCTGTCCTGTGGGAACTCCATACAGCTGCTGTCTGGGACATGGATTGCTTGTGGGTACAAGCAGACTGTGGCAATACCCACCACCTACGTGTACTGATGGTATTCCAGGGCTCCCAGTCTCAAGCTTACAATTGACAGAAGCTTGGGTTCTACAAATTGATGGGAAAACATGACTCTAAAAGAGAGAAGCTGTAGACCTCACAGTTGGTTTTCTGGGGATGAGGGGTAGTTTCTTAAGAAATTGAGAACTTTGAAAGAAAATGTAACATAATTAAATGAACAAAATATTTACTCTTGGGTGTGTTGCTGTGCTTGTAAAAGTGAAAGACAGTCCAGTGAAGCTGGTTCTCTCTTTCCCTTTCCATGGGTTCCAAGAGTTGAACTGGAGTCAAATTTGCACAGCACGTGCTTTTGGCCACTGAGTCGTCTCGCCGACTCTGTGACAGAGGATGAGGAGGGTTAGCAAATAAAAAGATGAAGTAACTCAGTCCTCCAGCAAGTCATCCCCACACTTTGGGCTGCAAATTTGTATAATTAATTTCCAATCCTGAAATTTAGGTCTAGAACAATTCCTGCTTGTGTGCCTGGGTGGGCAACACACCCATTAGAGGTGTCTTCCTTCTTTGCTGCCTTCAGTTATAGGAGCCAATACTACTGACTCTTCAGTGGGCCACAGGATGCTCCTGATGCAGTTCAATTGCCACTTATCCCCGAATCCCCAATCCAAGCTGCAAGCCTCGGTGACGGTTGGGGAGGAGGGAAGAGGCTTTGGCTGCACTTGGGAGATGGCGAGGCCCATGAACTTTAGAAGGGGGAGGCCCTAGTGGCTCTCCTGCTATATAACTATATATAGCAGTGTCCATGACACAGTTGTTCACACCCTCCCCCGTATGCATTCGTGTGCATGTGTGGAGGTCAAGAGATGACGATGGGTGTCAGCCTTCAAGCATCTTCTACCTTCAGTTTGACACAGGGTCTCTCAGTAGCTTCACTCTGCCACATGGGCCAGGCAGGCTGAAACCTCGGTACCCTTCTGTATCTGCCTCTCATCCTCACATCCTTAGGATTAAAGACAAAGAGCCTGGCTTTTTTGTGATTTCAGAGATCCAGACTCAGGCCTTCAGGCCTGAGGTTGAGCACTTTACTGACTGAGCCTTCTCCTCAGCCCCCCATTGCCTTCTGAACCTCCCCAAAGTCCTGCTTGTCCTTTAGTCTTCCTTCTCAGATCTGCAGATCTCAGGATGGCAGTTTGGGTCCTCCTAACACTATCTCTCTGCACCTTCCAGTGCACCTCTGGAAAAGTCACCTGAACAGTCATGCCCCTCGGCCATGGCTCTCCCAGCTCTGAGAGCCTTCTGCACAGGTGCTCTGGCCACCTTCTGGCCCGGCCCTGTCCATCTGTCTGGACAACAGCAGAGCCCCTACATTATCTGCTTTAGAAACCATCTTTGCTACCAGAGACTCAATTTACCTCATGAGGCTGTGCCAGGCAAGGGGGATGGGTCAGCTCCATCTTAGTCTCTGTAGCTGGGAGAGCCAACTTCTCATGTCTGTTTCCTCCTCCTCTGTGGAGTGGCGGTGGCTAGAGAAGACCCTCGTGGGGCTGCTCTGGGAAGTGGAGCCACTGCATAGGACCCTGCCTGGGCCCATGAATGGGATTCCCAACTTGGGAGCTGGAGGCAGAAGAGTTGAGAGTTCGAAGTCATCCTTGATGACAGCAAGTTCAAGGCCAGCCTGGACTACATGAGACCCTCTCTCTAAAGACAAGTCACTGTATAGGATGAATTTAGAACTAAACTTTCCACATAGATCCCATCATGCACCTGTCCTATGCTCACTGTGTAGAAGATGGGCTGACTCTCTACTCACTCCACAGAGTTCTCTCTAGCCTGGCCCTCAGCAGATGGGGAGATGATGGTTCAGAGCTTTAGAATGTGCACAGTTTAGCCCAGGCTTCTCTGGTCCTTGTCTGTCCTATGCTGTGGCTCCCAGCCCTGCCTGAGTGGCAGCTCCTTTGTGGCCAAAGCACACACAGGGCCCTGCACTGGCACTTTCTTGTTACTCATGGCTCTGAAGGCCCACATGGAGAACAAGAAGGGTTTGACCTAAAGGTCCTTGTGAGGAAATGATCTCTGGCTGTTCCCTGGGGAGGAGACAGGACCAGCGCCTATGTGTCTGTTCCCATGTCTGTTCCCTTCTCTGTTTCTGCGGAGATGCACCTTTGACCCACTGTGAAGCTGCTGGTTTGACCAAGACTGGAAGGGCAGCCGGAGGGAGGAGGAGGTGACTCTTTACTGCGTGCCTTCTAACTCCCAACTGAACAAGCAGCTCCCCTATTTTATCTCATTTTTATTCCCCATCCCCAAAGTGCGGGTTAACCTGCTTGTGACTCCCATATTCTGCACTCTGAGGTAGGAGGATGATTTGTGCTCAGAAATTCAGACCTACTTTAGGCAGTGAAGGTTCAAATTTTAAGAAAAAAAAATAGTTAAAATAGTGAAAGTGGCAAGCCAGGAAAAGAAAGAAGTTGCAGCACGCAGCAAGTATGCGGCGGGGTGGGGGGTAGGAGGGGCTCTCACGGGGGAGCTCAGGGGCTCTTTGCTATTGCACTGTGAACTTTCTTTGCAATCTGGTGGTTTTGTCTGTGGATGGAACTCAAAACTTTATCAGTGCTGAGCAAGTGGTATACGTACATCTGAGTGCTTCTGGCAGATTTATTTTGAAGTTTTACAATGTGGGTAAATGAGTAGCTATGTGTGCTATACATTTGCATGTATCCAGGAAATCAGACTCATGAAATCAGAGCCCTGGACATAGGCACTTTAGTGTGTGTGTGTGTGTGTGTGTGTGTGTGTGTGTGTGTGTGTCTGTGTGTCTGTGTGTGTCTGTGTATGTCTTCCTGTGTATGTCTTCCTGTGTCTATGTGTGTGTCTCTGTGTGTGTGTCTGTGTGTGTGTGTGTGTCTGTGTGTGTCTGTGAGTGTCTGTGTGTGTGTCTGTGTGTCTATCTGTGTTGTGTGTCTGTGTGGGTCTGTGTGTCTGTGTCTGTGTCTGTGTGTGTGTGTGTGTGCGTGTGTGTGTGTGTGTATGTGTGTGTGTGTGTGTGTCTGTGTAAGGAAACACCACCCCACCCCACCCCACCCCACCCCTGGTGATTCCAGCCTGTGGGATTACTCAAGAACTAGCAGCACCTGCAGGGGGTGGAGCCTCCTGGGTCCTGCCCTCCTCCAGATGCTCCCAGACTCATCCTTTCTCCTTTCTGCCGTTTGAAGCTGGAAAATGTAAGACGGGTGTAAAGCCCTTTGATTGGCCGGTCTGACCCTTCACACATCTTGTTTCTTCATGGGGCCCTGCCTAGGCCTCCTGAGAGGGTAAGACGGGTATAGACCATGGACTTCCTTGTGTGCCATCTTGCACCTAGATCTCCCTCCTCCCAATAGCATGTCCTGACACACCGTGAGTCCTGCCCTGCCCTTCTGAGCTCAAGGAGAAAGCACGGAGGGTCTAAGACCCTTTGGCCCTGGATCTGTGACCCCCTAGCTCAGCCCTGTAAATGCATGGAGCTCATGGACACAACAGCCCTTCCATGTCCGGCACAGCAGTCCCAGCTCTCCTCCCACCCTCAGCTCTCACTGTGAGCCTGTCACCTCCTCACCAGAGCACCCAGAGCGATGCACTCTTGATACATATGCTTTTATAGAGCTGGGCACTCAGCTGTCATGTATTCTCTGCACCCTAATACCCCTATGTATTAGGAGGGGATTCTGAGACAGCACTTCCCCACACACTCAGGCTGGCCTGCAACTCAGAATCCTCTTGTCTCTTCCTCCCAAGCACTGAGATTGCAACCACGGTAACTGGTCTAACTGTGGAGCTTTTACAAAACTGCAAGGAAGCAGAAGAATCCTGAGAAGGAAACATACCGCAAATTGTGTTATTTTGAATTGCTAAAGTTGTGTCTGATGTGACAAACGTTTATATTTACATCACACACACACACACACACACACACACAAATCATATATATGATTAAAATCTAGACAGTACCAACATCAGCTAAAAACAAAAAATTCAAAAACAAGGGCAAACACTTATAAGAGAGAACCAACTGCAAAATGACAAGGCGGCCCTGGCAACATTCAATGTTTAGTTATGCCAATGAGTTAAAAAGAAAAAAAAGCGAGGCATTCAGAAGCACAGGCAGAAGCTCTGCTGCTTTAGGCCAGCCTGTGGTTGACAGTGAGGCCCTGTGTCAGCAAAGAACCCACACAGCAACATGTACACAGATGGCTAGAACCAGGATCACCTCGATTATATGAGATGAGCAAAGGAATGCAGGCAGCGTGTCCGAACACTGTCATCTTCAACAGTGAGGTAAGACTTCTCTTGTTCCTTCTTTAAAAAGTGATTTGTTTTGTTTATTGTGAACTTTCTGCTGTAAGCAGCAAAACTTGTGGACCTCCAATATGGGGAAATGGTGCTTGTGTTGTTTGATGCCAGGGGACAGAATCCTCAGCAACCCCTTGGTGCTTGCGTAGTGTAATTCACTCACTCAATACAGAAAGTCTAAGAAGCAGAGGTTATTAGGGGCTGATGCTGGGGGAAGGAGAACAATGTTTCATGCTTACAGAAGGTCACTTGAGGAGAAGGGACTGTACTGAGGCGCCATGAGTAAACCATTACACTTCCATTCCTCTCTTCAACTTCTCTTGTTTGTGTCTACATGATCTTGTGAGTGCATGCATGTGTATGTGCTTGTGTGTACACATGTATGGTCATGTGCTGGTGTGCACACATGCATGTTACATGTGCTGGTGTGCACACCTGCAGACTGATGGCCAACCTTGAGTGTCCTCCCTCAGGAGCTATCCACCATGCTTTTTGAGTCCCATGTCTCTAACTGACCCAGACCTCCTCCATGAACTGTGTAAGAACTTTACTGACTTAGCTATCTCCCCAGTCCTGTTCCCCACTCCAAAAGATTTCAGAAAACTATCAGAACCTGTCTGTCTTCCCCCTCCACCTCGGTGCTGGGGTTATAGGAACATGCAGTCATGCCTGGTTGTTTACACAGGTACTGGGCACTCAGAATGAGCTCCTCATACTTCTTAACCCATGCTGTCTCCAAGTCCAAGTTTTGGACTCTTTGAAACAGATTCTTTTCTGTAAGCCCATGTTATCAGGAGTTTACTTTACAGACCCCAGCCTCCAGTATGTTGGGGTTACACACATGTACCACACACGATACTGTCCCTGATACACACGCATACAGAGAAACATACATTAATCTATATATTTCTGTGCTCTCACTCTTGTATGAGTTCAAAATGTGAACATTAATACAGGGGTGTCTTAGGGTTTCTATTGCTACAATGAAACACCATGACCAGGAAGCAAGTTGGGGAGGAAAGCTTGCACTTCCACATTGCTGTTCATCACCAAAAGAAGTCAGGGTTGGAACTCACATGGGGCAGGAACTGGAGGCGGGAGCTGATGCAGAGGCCATGGAAGGGTGCTACTTGCTTCCCCTGGCTTGCTCAACTTGCGTTCTTACAGTACCCTTGACAACTAGCTCAGGGATGGCACCACTCACTATGGTCTGAGTCCTGCCCCTTTGATCACTAATATGAGAAAATGCCTTACAGCTAGATCTCATGGAGGCATTTCCTCAAGGGACGCTCCTTTCTCTAACAACTCCAGCTTGTATCAAGTCAACACAAAACCAGCCAATACAAGGGGAGAAGTTCCTATGTATCTATTACTGAACATATAACTTGGTTTCACAAAAGTTCATAACGTTTTCTTCCCCACAACTTTAATTTCCATTGAGTCGCCAATAGTGACCACCTTATTGACATATGGAACACTGTACTACTTACGTTTCTAATGTAGCCAACATATACATACACTGAAACACATTTTCATAAATTCAGTTTATTCTTTATATCATAATTAGGGCATTACACTTATGATCTTTCCTCAAATTATAAGAATGTGGATTATACTGATCTGGGAATCTCATTTCAGGTTAGTAAAGTGACATTACAAATTATTTGCTATGAGAAAAACCAAAACCAAAACCAAAACAGACAGCCACCTGGTTGAGAACCTCTAACAAGTGGAATTTAAATTCCTGAAAGAATCCTGAATTAACTTACACTTAACTTTTACAAAGAAACTTTGAAAACAGGAAAATGAGCCTTGGGCATCTGCTGTCCACTGGAGATAGTGTTTCTGCCTGTTACAGAGGATTGTGGTTAGCCATTTTGCTTGTTGCCCTTGTGTTTTTCAGAGGCCAAAGGTGCCTTTAAGTTGGAGCCAAATCTGAGTACCATCTCCCTTCTCTCTGCTTTGCCCTTTGCCATTCAACACACACGCCTTCGTCTAAAACAACTTGCATTTCTTCTTTTTTCCTTGTCTTGAAAATAGACACAAGGTACCAAAACAGTGCAGCAGTCTCCACCAATTAGCAACGCTTCCAACCAGAGATGAACAGAACTCTTGTGTCCCTGGTAAAACAGCCTGGCTTCAAGTCCCAAGGTGACAGAGAGGACATAAAAGCAGAAGGGATATTTTTTCACAAAAAGATAGAGTCTAAAATGAGGGAGGGGCAACAAGAGATGGCACTGGGGACAGAGAAAAGACAAGCTTATATGTTTATATATGTTTATACCTATATTTTTATATGTTTATACATGTATGTGTATATATAGTTAGCATATAAAACACAAGGCTTCATCATATTTTCTTGCATATAATCATGTTCATATTAACTCCTCCACTATTCTCCTCTGTGTCATTTGCACTGGTTTCCTTCCCTGAATTGTCAACCTTATATATGTATGTATATATTTATATATACATACACACACACACACACACACATATATATATACACATACATACACACATATAAATATATATGCTGAGTATTGTGGGATGCTGGAGACAGAACTAAGGGCTTTGTGCATGCATGGTAAGCACTCTCTATATCCTTGGCACTACTCTTTCATTCATTTGCCCAGTCTGTGGGGAAGAAGCTTGCTCTACTGAGTGTTCTTGAATGACACCCTCCCTTACCATGGGACAAAACTCCACAGGAACTGTGGACGGAAACCTCCAGCACTGTGAGCTGAAGTAAGACTTTTTTCTTCAATAGTAGCTCACCTTACTGTTTTACATGACAGAAAGCTCACCACCATACTACCCTGTCCCCTCAATCTTATATATCACCCACCCTTACTTGATAATGTCACAGTTCCCCCCAAGGTTCTCTTCAGCAGGAATTCTTTGCACAAGCTGGGAAACCCTGTCTGCCCTCCTTCCCCCAACCCTGTCCGTACTGAGAAAACTCTGAACAAAGGAATGGTGCCAAATCCCAGTTATGCATTTCTGGTGGACAATGCAACCACCTTTCTTATATAGCCAGCCCACCCAACAGCTGGCCTAGGGGCTTAGCTTTTGACCATACTTGGGCACAATCCCAGCTCCTGGCTGACCGGTCTTCACCCCTCACCTAAGGTCTATGAAACCTCCCTGCCTTAGCCAGGACAGACAACTTCTCTGTCCTGTTTTTTGAGACTGGTGAACCCGCCCAGGGGCAACGCCAAATATAGCTACATTTATTTGCTTTTAATCCGGTGTGATCTAGCCATTTGCAATGGCAGAAACCTATCAGGTTCATGTCTCACCTTCTTGTCTTTTGTATCCCCGTGGGGCTCACAGCACACTGACCAGTGCTGTGACCAGTGTGTCTTCAGAGTGCATCACACTTCTCCCCAGCACCAAATCCCCAGCCAGGTCACGACAGGCTTGTGTGGTGCTCTGGTAAACAGAACTCGCAGCTCTCAACTCTCAGAGATTTACTTCCTTCTGCTGCCTCTCAGCCCTAAACCGCGACATCCTTAAACCGCAGGAACCAAGTTTTCCCTCCTCGTTGTCCCTCCAGGGCCAAGACAGCCTTGGATAGGATAGCTACTTACTAAATTAATAAGGGCACCTGGCCTTGATGCCTTTTGCTTCTAGCTCCTACATATTGTAGAAGGCATGAGCTGAGATCCTGCCTAGCCGAGTTGCCCCCTATGTCCCTTGGTGATATCAGAAGGCTGTGTGTGGTAACTGTTGGGTTTCTGTTTATGCACAGCCCTCTGATAAGTGTCTCACTCATAGCTATCTTCTATGATGATCTCAATATCTAAGCGGTCTGTTTAAGTCAAACTCTCCCCAAGAGGTACTTTGCATTATGGTCCCCAGGTCATAGATGTCCCTGGTGCCAACTCCATCACTCTGCTTCCTTCCTGTTACTGAAAGACCCCCAGAGCTGGGGAGACCCTCACTCAAGTCTTGGGATGATGTGACCACCCAATAACTCATGAGAGACCGATCTTGATGCAACAGCATGAGGTTTATTCAAGGTGGGGGGGGGAAGGGAAGCCAGATCTTGGGTGGAACACATAGCCTAGCAGGCCAGAGGAGTTCGACCCCAAACACAAGAAGTAAGGGGTATTTAAAGGGAAAAACCACAAAGTAGGGGGGTGAGGGGGTTACCAAGGAAACATAACAGGAAAACAGTGGAAAATTCTAAGAGACCCAGCCCCTAATTGAGTCAGGGCCACAGGGAAAACATTCTGCACTTTCATTGTCACAAGAATGTGGTTTGGACAATGGTTATTCTTTTCATGGCTGACCACCCAGATGATTCATATCTTGCTTCTTGTGTGGACCCCCAACTAGGGGCCTTGCGACCAACGAGTTCCTGAAACTGGCCAGACTGCATTCTTGGCTAGGTACAGAAGTTTTCCCCTGACTTCTTAAGTAAAGATTATACACTATATACTACCACATTTCTAATAAATGCTCTAATTTTTAAAACTCTAAAATTCTCCACCCTTACATTACTGGCCCCAGCTGGACTTGCTCACTGAACTCATCTGAGTTGTGAGCAAACACTGCATTGGTGTTTTATCTTCTCTGGTATCCTGAGGAGCAGTCTATCATATACACACATTCTGTGCTGACCACTGGCATGGCTGGAGCAGGGTTAAATCTCTTTCCTCTTTTTATCCCCCCTTTCTTTCTCAGAGAGACCCAGTCTCTGTCTCCTACCATGAGAGTGAATGAAGAAATCAACTGAACTTGGCCACTGTCTTAGTCAGGGTTCTCTAGAGTCACAGAACTTATGGTAGTCTCTATGTAGTAAAGGAATTTATTGATGACTTACAGTCTGTAGTCCAACTCCCAACAAAGGTCAGCAGCAGCTGTGAATGGAAGTCCAAGGATCTAGCAATTGCTCAGTCCCACAAGGCAAGCAGGCGAAACAGAGCGAGCCTTCCTTCTTCCAATGTCCTTATATAGGTCTTCAGCAAAAGGTGTGGCCCAGATTAAAGGTGTGTGCCACCACACCTTTAATCCCAGATGACCTTGAACTCATAGATCTTCTTATTTTAATCTTCTGGGATTCATAGCCACTATGCCTCAAGATCTCCATGTCAAGATTCAGGTCAGAAACTTGTATCTCTCAGCTTCCAGATTAGGGCCACAGGTGAGCCCTCCAATTCTAGATTGTAGTTCATTTCAGACATAGTCAAGTTGACAACCAGAAATAGCCGCTACAGCCACAAACTCGAATTCAACCAAGGCTTTCTTTGTGCTTGCTGTGTCAGCCATAGAGATGCCGTCATCTGCAAGGTGCCAGCCATCAGACAGGGTGGCACAGAAGAGGACCTCCCCTTACATAATACATTTTAAATGTGAGAACCTGCAGCTTTATCTCGTTTCCCATGACTGACCCCTCACCCATCCTGCTCCTGTTCATCCTTCTCACCTTTGCTGACAGCACAGAACTTTGTATTAACCAGGTTTCCGGCAGCTCACACACATGCTTGTCCTTGCTATGCAAAGATATGGGCCCTAAGGTGGTGGTGTCACAAATAAGGAATTTCATGAGTATAGACTTAGTTCTGTCTGTGCCCACATGGCCCAGGTGGTAGACATGAGTTGGCAGGGGAGTAGGGTGTTATAGCTTTTGGTGCGTGTGTTACTGCCCTATCTTCCTTCAGAAGGCAGCCAGTTTTAATGAAGGCTTATCAGTAGTGTGTGGCCCAGCCCAGATTCCTCTTTTCTTTGTCCTATACTGAGTGGTATAGGAAAGAGGTTAGCCTCCCTTGTAGCTGGGGTCCTTGTAGCTCAGCACAGTAAGGCCTGTCTCTGAGTTGTTCATACTTGGGTAAGCAGAGTAAATACAAGATTGCAGAGCTGGCACCAGGAAGTACCAATTTCTACAGAAGTACACCATAGAGTATGAGCAACTGGCAGATAAGATTAGTGTATGAAGAGCACAGAGACCAGGGTTGCTTGTTGGGTACTCAGCCTGAACCCTGGGATTGGGCTGTGCTCTATTAATGGAGTCTGTGATTCAATGGATAGGCTCCACACTCACTTGCACACATATGCACACATACAAGCCCCCCACCAAGGCCCACCCCCAAAACTACAGTGGGGTACTGAGAAGACTGGGTTAGCTATTACTGACTAAGGGGTGGGGCTGTGCTCCATGACAGCAGGGTTACAGAGGTGAGCACAGAATCTATACTGAGGTGTTGGGCTTGAACAGAACTGCACTTTGGTCATCTCTGTGCTGACTAGGATTGTCATCCCGAGATTTGAAGTGTTAGCCTAAATCCTTGTCTCAATCTCCGTAGAAAAAAAGAGAAGATGTAGTGGCACCAAGTGCCGCCTTCTGGGAAGATATCAAAAACATTCTACAGAAAACTTCAGAAGGATTTGCCAAAGGGAGCCATCATCCAGCTGGCCCAGTGTATGGTGGTGAAGAAAATCACAGTGTGGAGGATGGCCCTGGTGCAGCATGGTCATCTACGAAGGCTGAAGCCTCTTCAGTAGGAACAGCACCTTTTAAGCCAGCACTGGGGTGTGGCCCAGAGGAAGCCTCTGAGGACTTAGCTCCCAGCACATCAGCACCAGACACTCAGCCTGGGGCAAATGTGAGGGCAACAAGGCCAGGTAAGTCACCACGGGTTCCTGACTTGGAAAAGACTTATGTAGAAGTGGTCCCCATTGCATATGGGTCAGCCACGCAGGAGTGAGACTGGAGCTCACCGGTAAGATGAGGCAGTGCTGGGTGGACAGGTGTCTGAAGTCTGGAGCACCGAGCACCACAGAGAAGGCTGTGTCCCCTTGTCCACGTCCTCAGTCTCGTCTGCCTCCATGGTCCCTCTGCCTCCATGGTCCCACTTACTCTGCTGTGGTACAGAACCTCGGGTGATGAGTGCTGTCCTTTTGTGTCCTGCCACCCTGACCATCTTGTAAAAATGGCCTTTGACTAAGGCTAAACTGGGTCCATTTCCTCCAATCTTGTTGGAAGTCAGACCCTCATCTTCTAAGAGCTCTGTGGAGATTTAAAGAATCACATCACACACGTTAAGGACATACTGAATCCTCCCCCAGCATAAGGAGAGTGTTGTGCTGTTATTCTCTGGAAGCTGGACTCTCGAATAATCTTCTGATGTAACGGAGGATGAGAGTCAAGAGAATTACAGTCGCATAAGAACTTGGTAGACCCTCACAGGAAGTTCTCCCATAGGCCAGGGAGGTGATGACCTCGTGGGTAACTAGCAGTGACTGTGTTAGGAGCTGAGGTGGAACCCAGGTGTGGTTGGCCACCCCTACATTCAAAGTTCTGTTAAGGTGAGACAGGCTGTGAAGACAGGAGAAGCCCCAGGTTCTCAGCACAGCTGGCTGGACAGACACAGCACCACAGAAGAGACTCTGTTGGACCAAAGGGCCAGGGAAGGACAGCAGTCTACACTGCGTGCTCACGTATCTGCAGGTGTGCTTAAGCGCCTGTGCATCTTTGCTCACACACGAACATGCACATCCTCGCAATGCATACAGATCATAGACGCACAAATACATAGTACATGAAGTACATGTACATGAAGAATCTAACATTGGAAATCCACAAATATCTCAGGAAAAAAAGTCCCTAAATATCTCAGCCAAGTTGTTTTTCATGTGTAACTCCTGGCTTTGTAACCTGAATAGGCCTGACTTGAGTTCCTGCTGCCTTAACAAGCGAGTACTGAAATTCCACGCGCACATTAGCAGGCCTGCCTTTTTGGAAGTTTCTAAAATAACTGGCTGATCCTTCTCTTCCAACTTGTGTGAATCAAAACCTCTTCTTGAACAAGGAAGAGCTTCAAAGCAAATAGCAATGCTCTCAAGGAGACTGCGGAGGCCCAGGAACTAAAGGGCGATCCATGATCACATGCAGCCTGGAAAAGCTACAGCCCGAGACTCCAATTGTGAAAGCATACATGCCCTGAGCCCAGCAGAGCTGCAGTGGCAGGTCCTCAACTTAGCTGATTATTTCTCCCACATGAGCAGATTACTCCTGATCCTTCACTGTATTATGGAAGTGTGTGGACTGCTGACTTCACAGGCTCACAGTGCTGGAAAGCTATCTGTCACCTTTGTGTCTAATTGAAGGTGAGTATTGCAATTTGGCCCAGTTCTTGTCTGAAAATCACAGACCTCCAGAAGCCACGTGTGTGAGGCTCAGTCTGAGGTGAGAGCCCAGGTGTCACAGGGAGACACACGTCATACCTCAGAGGCCAGAGGCCAGCTGACCTGGAGAATTGAACTAAGGATAAAGAATACATATCTATCTCATGAGAGAGACATAGAAGGGTTTTTTTTTCTCTGCCTGTTTGTCCTGCTTAGCTCCGACTTAGCTCCCAGATGTTTACCTGATTTGAGAGGGGACTTTGCTAACTGAGTCTGTGAACCCACACAAATCTCTTTGCACTAACCACATGGTCATTGTACTGGCTGGTTTTGTGTGCCAACTTGACACAGGCTGCAGTTATCATAGAAAAGGGAGCTTCAGTTGGGGAAGTGCCTCCATGAGATCCAGCTGTGGGGCATTTTCTCAATTAGTGATCGAGGGGGTAGGGCCCCTTGTGGGTGGTGCCATCCCTGGGCTGGAAGTCTTGGGTTCTGTAAGAGAGCCAGCTGAGCAAGCCAGGGGAAGCAAGCCAGTAAGGAACATCCCTCCATGGCCTCTGCATCAGCTCCTGCTTCCTGACCTGCTTGAGTTCCAGTCCTGACTTCCTTTGACAATAAACAGCAGTTTAGAAGTAAGCTGAATAAACCCTTTCCTCCCCAACTTGCTTCTTGGTCATGATGTTTGTGCAGGAATAGAAACCCTGACTAAGACAGTCATATCTAGAAATATTGCTCTATCCACTCAAGCTGATAGTGAAGGCCATGGCCACAGCTCCCAGTCAGCTGTAGCCAGAGTTTGGAGAAGAAACTCACTGCCCACTTTGTGGTTCCATCATGGGGATAGGGGCTCATGGAGAAAATCCCAGTGAGTTTGCATTTCTCTCCCCGGCTCACATGCCAAGTTCTGCTCAGGGACACTAGGCCCTGTCACCTCAGACTTTCCCTCTCTTGTTCTGTGTTTGTCCCACAGCATTTGTGCAATAAGTCCCACTCTTCTACATGAAAGGACACAGAGAAGGATAGAAATATGCAGTGCCCTGTGTGGAGCACTGGTAAAAGAATGAGAACTCCTTCCTGATCTGAGACTGTCTTCCCCTTTGGCTTCCTGTTACTCCCCAAGAGCATATCCAGGCTCAGCGTTTGTTCGTATCACTGCACAGAAGGAACAGTGCATGGCGAGGCCTGGCGACCTTGACTTTAATTATTTCATATTTGGCTGCTTTTCAGTGTTCCTTGAACTGAACGATTTGTTTCAATACAATAGTTAGAAATATTCAGTCAAGTGGCAGCTTAGGGTGGTAATCCTAGTCATTTGCAAACTGAGGCTGGAGGCTTCCTACAAGTTCATGGCCTGCCTTGGATAGAGAGTGAGACATTGTCACACAGAAAAAGAAGGCAGACAGTCAGGTATGAGGCAGGCAGGCAGGCAGGTTCATCGACTAATTCTTAGCAGAGGAGGACTCAGCTCCTTTTGTGTCCTGTTCTGAACTCCTCAGTGCAGGGCCTACATGTATCGTCATCTAAGGTCTTTGTATGTGTCCACAGGGCATGTAGTCTTTGGCAGATGGAAGAGACCATAGATACAAGAGTACTAAGCAGTATGTCCACTAAGAGATGAGGAGACAGGAGCAGAGAAGCTGCTTCAGGCATCAAAGGGATGGGGTTCTTTCCACAGCTCAAGATCCCTGAGCAGACCTGCTGGCTGCTGCAGGAACAACCCTAGGCCCAGGATGTGCTGAGGGAAATCTCAGGCTCAGCTCAGTATCTGTGCCTTTATACAATACCCATCAAGGCACAGGAGCAGCCAAGGTTGTGAAACTCTGAGGGAGGGAGAAGGAGGAATCATTCTCTGGGAGTGGGTGGGGCTTCCCTGACTTGCGACTTGCGAAAGTGGGATTAAGAGCTCTAGGGAATTGTGACAAGTCGTTTTTTTCTCTTTGCAGGTGAGAAGAGTACCGCAAAACACACATGATCATTCCCACGCAGAACGGAGGGCCTGACTATTGTCATACTGAGCAAGAAAGAGCTCTTCTTCATTCAGGAGGAACTGGGGCTCCTGCCCTAGGCTGGATTCATATAAGCAAACTCGACCTTCCCAACAGTGGGACTCCTCTTGTGTGTCTTTTAGCAGTACACTGGCAAGTTCTGCACAGAGTCAGTCCATTCCAGATCATCCTCTCTGAGCACGTGCAGCCACTAGTGTTCCAGTGTTGCGTCAAAGAAGCATTTCCTAGTGCGTTTCCAGCTTTTCTAATTGTATCTGTTACTCAAAGTAATTTTTCAAAGTTGCAGTTCCTTATGAGTCTGGGTGGTAGAAAGTAGCTGGCCTAGGATGTATGAGAATGTGGTATAGAGACCATGTACTGTGTAGAGAAACTTAAATGAGCCAAGGGAGTCATTCTGATGGTTGTATTTTGTCTCTATGGAGCAGCACATGCCTTTGTGCACACCCAAAGTGCTCCTACATGCATATTTCCAAGAGTTTGCGTGTGCCATGCATTGTTGGATGTCCCTGCAAACATCAGAGCCAGCAGGAACAATCTGGATAAGCTCAAATGAAACTCAGGTTCGGCTCTACACCAGTTAGCCGACACCAGACCAAATCTTCTGGAGTCTGACATCAAGCAATTTATTCCTTACACTTTTTTTTTTTTTAAGATTTACTTATTATTATAAATGAGTACACTGTAGCTGTCTTCAGATGCACCAGAAGAGGGCACCAGATTTCTTTATGGGTGGTTGTGAGCCACTATGTGGTTGCTGGGATTTGAACTCACTACCTTCAGAAGAACAGACAGTGCTCTTACCCACTGAGTCATCTCACCAGTCCCTATTCCTTACACTTTTAAACATAGTAAAACTTTGGGGAAGTTTCCACATGACAGTCATCACAACGAAGCTTCATGACAGCACTTCATACATGTTAAATCAACTATCAGTCGACGGAGCTCTTCAGTTTTGCTTTTGTTAAAAAGTTCCAAAGGAGAAAAGCATTCTTCAGAGCAAGCTTCACTTCAAAGTTCTGCGAGAGCGTGAAGTAGGAGAGAATAAATATGTGCTTAAGTTCCTTTCCCACATGATGGAGTTCTTCCAGTCCCAGGGACATGCAGAAAAGGGCAGATTCCCCTCCTCTGGAAGCTCTATCACAATCTATCTTCCAGTGCTGGGAAGGAAGTAAACTCACTTCCAGATAAGTATGACTGTCTTGTGTAAAAGTGTGTTATATGTACATGTATAGGCGCACCTAGTGAGTCCACATGTGTGCACAGGGTAGGGCAGGACATTGGGTATCTTCCTGCTCTGCTTTCCACGTGTGGCCTTGACACAGTGGAGTTCCACTGCTGGGCCATTGCTAAGAATGGCAGAGGAGATGAGGGAAGGGAGAGGAGGTCAGGCAATGGTAGGGATACTCGCAGCTCTAACTAGCAATCAGGTTCTTCATTATACAGGTTTCAGAACTAAGACAGACTAATGATTGCCACACCCACTCCAGTGGAGTCTGCGTTACAGCAGTCCCTGAGGCAAAAAGTTTCAAGGAAACTGATCTCCTGGAGTCCCCTTGGCGTCCTCTAACACGGACGTGGCCCAGATTTGTCCTTGCGATAGTTGATGGAGGGTGTTGCTTACTTTCTCTTAGTATTGTCTTATTATTGGGTATAGAGGTGCCTCCAAGGAATGATTTGCAAATAGCCAAACTAGATTGGATGTTGTTTTCTGGCCCCCACCAGTGTTTCAATCAATCCTAGTCAATGCTGAGCCGATCCTTGGCTTGGAATTTCATAAAGAATGTTACCTATTCGGACAAATTGCCTCCAGCGTTGAAAGAGAGATAGTGAAAGAAATCGGGCATTGTAGTTTACTGGATAAGAATTAATTATCCCAGGGCAAATTCAACAATGTAAATTTAGAATCCTCCTTACAGTCACGTGTGGCAGACCACATTAGAATTACAGCTGAGTCACTCCCAGGAGCTAGAGAAATGTATTATTCTTGGTAAGGTTAGCAAGAATGGGACCCTCTGGTGCATACTTCCGCTAGTCCAGAGGATTAGCATAGTTGAGCGTTTACTAAGGACCAGAATGGAAACTATTTACACCTGACTTCTAAGATTAAGCTGACCTTAGATAAGGCTGACTTTCTTTCAGCTGTAACCACTGCCTAGTTCCTGCCAATTTACACGTATATACTTTTCTATAGAATCATTATGCATCAGATGACCTCGATGTACCTTGACTGGTGTATTATCTAACTTCCTTTTGTCTTTTGTAATGACCATTTAAGCCTGATGCTTACTTTGAGAAATTACACTCAGATTCAGCACTCACTTGTGTCCGCATCTGTGTGTCAGTCGTGAACTCCTTGTCCACCTGATTACCGGAACCCTGATTTTTCCCGTGGGTTGAAGGACCCTCAACTGGGTCGGCCTGCAGCAAGTGATTATCCAAGAAGTACAGATTATGTGTTTGACTATTCGTTACATGTTCAGTCAAAATTAGAAAATACAGACTTTATTATAATCAGACCATAACTTCATTTAAAGAATCTAAAGACTGTCTCCTCCAAAGCAAACACACATAGCAGCCTGCTTTCAGGCTGGCAGCATTTGCAGTTTTACAGCACTCCAGATAAAACATCTGGACCAGTCTTTTTATGAATAGCAAAGACTAACATCTAACTTCTTTTGCTAAGTGTGTCATCACCTGTGTTATAAAGTAGGGAAAGACTATTTTAATCTAATTTACCGAGTTTTATTTATCCCTGGTGTACCCTGGGTGACTCCCTATATTTACATTTTCAGAGAGTTCTAAGTGTATTATATAGTGAGGCCCTGAATCTGTTACCAGTTCTGACCAGTCAGAGGTTATCAATTGTCTGTTTGCCCTTCACCAATTATGCTGTTAGAGTTTGCTCAGGGGCAGACACTCCAAGAAGATTCCTGGAGCATTGTCCTCATCTGGCTGTGTGCTTATCTGCACTCAATGATCTCCAAGGCACAAGGGAGACTCCCAAAGAGTGGCCAGATAGAGTTAATTTTAGGATTTTCCTAAAAAGGCTCAAACATAATTTTCTCAGGAAAAGACATAAAATGAATCATAACACAGAAAATCCCCAAGAATGTAACATGCAGAGACCAAAATGCAAAAGTTAGAGATAGGACAGTAATTGCACCAGTCTGCTCAGTTTCACTGGAACTGTTACAAGCAGCTACGCTGGCTTCACGACTCTCACCATTTCCTGTGGATGTCGCTGTGCCGCTACAAAGTGTCTCACTGAAAGGGAAGGTCATCATTTTGGCTGCACTAACTAGCCACCAAGCTCTCAGAACCTGCCTGCTTCCCCCCTTAACCTCTATACTGAGGTTACAGGAACATGCAGCCATGGCAGGCTATTTATTCGGGCGTGGGATATTCAAACTGAGCTTCCCATACTTGCAGAGAAAGAATTCTCACCACCACACTATCACCAAGCCTGCTCTAATTTTGAAATACACTTTTCTGTGGTTCATGTTAGAAGCTTGGTTTGCAGAGCATGCTTAGATGTTGTGATCCTCTCTGACCTGCCTCCAAAATGGATTACACACATGTACCACAATGCCTTCCCTGATAGACAGCACACACAGAAACATGTTCATGTATATATTTCTGTGCTCACTTGTGTCCCGCTCTTGAGTGAGCTTATAATGAGAACACTAAAAAGACATATCCCTATATATCTATCCTGAGCAAACGTTCAGAATATTTTTGTCCTCACAATTTGAGTTTGCACATCTTCATTTGCAAATATTCGTCACAATAAGTCACTGTTCTAGTTCAAGGTCTGTGGCTTCTGAGATGTTGGTGTCTGAAAATCCAAAACAACTCTGTCACAAAAGTCCAGCAAAGTAAGGTCTTTATTTGAATTAAGTAGCAAAAGTTGACCAGTGAGGGACAATAGCACAGACTGGGAATCTGACAGTATCTTCAAACATTCACTTAATAAGTATTTAAGCAGATGACAAAATATGCTATACTAGGACCTCTACTGATTGATCTGGACCATAGCACAAACTCAGGATCTAAACTGTGACTCCAAGCCAGAATAACTCAGAGCTTTCAAGCTCAAAATTCACAAATAGCTGTGCCAAATTACACTCACAATTTTGCATCAGTCAGACTCCTTTGTTCCTTTATGGTTAGGAACAATCATGTTTTGGGGGAACAAAAGTAAGGAGGAAATTGGCTACCCATCTGGAAAGCTCCCTGTAGCCTGGGAACTTGAACTTAATTTTACCTTATGATCAAAATGGAGTCTGAAAACCAAGTGACAGTACTTAGAAGTCTCATTTGTTTGAACCAACAGTAATACTATCAATATTGGATCCTCACCAGGATTCCTCCCACTTATCCTATTGTTGCCCTGTGCCATGAAGGTCCTGCAGGTTTGGATCAGCAGAACTGGCCCTTTCATGAATCCCAAACATTCGCAGATATAGATTTTGGGATAGGCCAACTTGGAGCCCTGTATCTGGGCCTGGGTGGTAGCTGAGTTGGTCAACATGTTGGCTCTCCATTATCTGCACCACCAGGGCAGTCTCTCCAGTACTGCTCTGGCTAGGTAGAAGGTACTAATGCTGCCATTGGTAGAAGACAGAGTCATCTCTCCTTCTCTCATGCCCTTGGGCCCAGATCACCTGCACCCATGCTTCCAGAGCCAGCCCCACTGTGCTACCCAGTCAAGACTTGGGGCCTACTATCCTAAGTGCTGCAGCCTATGAGAGGCTGGCTCACCCATGCCTTCCCCATTAGGGCCAGCTCCACTGTGCTGCCCAGGCCTGTTCTCCCACTCTCATATGCCCCCACTAAGTCATCTCTCCCAAATACTACAGATGGATGGGGGATGGGGATGGGGGAGGGAGGAGGACATCATCCCTGCACCCACTCCACCTCATAGTAAAAGACTGGTAGGACTGGCTCTCGCCTGTCCCCAATCAGCTCACTTGTGCCTCCTCTATTAAGGCCAGGTCTAGAGTGCTGCCCAGGTGAGATGCAGTGCCTGCTGTCCCAAGTGCTATAGCTGGTGAGGGGCAGGGCCAGCTCTCCTGCTCTCAAGACAGCTCTCCCAGCTGCTGCAGGTGATGAGGGGCAGAAAGGGCACTGTCCCCACGCCACCTCAAAGCAGACAAGTGGCAGACCAGCTCTTCTTAGCTCACACCCTTGGGGGCTGGCTCATTCACACCTTGCCACCAAGGCCAGCTCTACTGTGCAGCCTGGTTGAAGCACAGGGCCTACTCTCCCAAGTGCTGTGGAGGTGATAGGTGGGGTCAGCTCTCTAGAGCACTGCAGCCAGTGAGGGGCAAGGCCAGTTCTGCACAGGCCCTGAGCATCCACGTGGTCCCCGGTGGCTGCACCAGCCAGCAGCTAATCATGTTCTCTAGTGGTAATATGAGCCACGGACATTGGACGCTGACATCTGCTGCAGTGTAGCCATGGACCCAGGCATAGCAGCTCAGAGGCAGCTCAGGCTGGGACCTCCCAACAAGCTACTCCCCTCCACCCTCGAATCTCCAGTTCCTCTCTCTTCATAATGCTCAAGCTACTCCACTTCTCTTTCTCTTCCATCTGTTCACCACATACTTGCACATTATGGTGGCTCCAGCTGCAGGCTGGCCACGTGGCTGGTAGGCCACTGAGTCATGTATCACACACACACACACACACACACACACACACACACACACACACACTGCATGGTGTGGAGGATTGCCCTTTATACCAGAGGTCTGTGGGTGGCATGTCTATCCGCAGGTCTCTCTCTGTCTTCCTCCTCCTACAATGCACTGTGACGCATGGTGGTAGGCCTGGATCTGTGAGTCTATGACCTGCCTGTGACTTGGGGTGGAGAGCAGGACTGTGGGCATCTTTCTCTGACCACACTGGATGGCATGCTAGAATTCTGGTCTCTGTCTTCCTCCTCCCTCACTGCCCTGCCTAGATTTGATTTGATTTTTATGTATCCTAGGCATAAAACATCTTTGGTGACCAAACCAACCCTCAGGCTAAGATGAAGAAAGGACTGCCATCTGCTCTGCCCCAGACTGATATAAGAACAGCACCAATAAGATGTCTCTTTGCCCATTGTGGAGGGTGGGAGGCAAAGAAACATTGAATTCAGCAAAATGAATCCCAGGCAACCACTGACCATTGGACATAGTCATACCGTCTGTTACATAGGATTGTGGTTAGCCAAATTGCATGCTACCCTTGCCCTTATCAGGGAACAAAGGTGTCTCTATGATGGTCAGCCAAGTCCAACTGCATGTTCTTCTCTCTGCTGTCTTTTGTGGCTCAGCCTATACACCTCCTTCTACTAACCACTTATGAACAATTTTGGTGAAGGGCCCAGTGGACTCTGTTTTAACAGTTCTTTATGTATCTTCACATTCTTTGAACTGATTAATCTGAACAGACCTAAATATTTTTTAATTTACTTTTTCTACTCATTCAGACTGTTGACTTCCTCTGTCATGCTAGTCCAAGAAAGGGATCCAGAGAGAAACAGAAGGGAGAGGGAGGGAGACATAGAGCAAAAGAGGAACAACAATAAGGAAAGGAAAACAGGGTGAGGATGAGAAGGACGGGGAGGAGGAGGGGGAGGGGGAGGAGTTTTGACTAGGAATTAAATCACTGTGCCTCAGCCACTTGTTGTCAATAGCTTTGCCAGTGTTGAGGCTGATATCAAGGCTGATCTCTGCCCAAGCACGCGATTAGAAGGCAGCTTGACCGGCATTTGACATCCATGTAGTGAAATAATAGAAGTTACATCCAAATTAAAACCTATGACTATCTTAGCCACAGGATTTTGTCCTAGCTCACTGGACATAGAATTCTCTCTTGTAGAGCCAACCTTAAATCCAGTTGAGAGGCTGTTGGTCTTACCAGTGATAACTGAGTCAATACTGCACCAGCTTGGCATGTTGGTATTTTAGCACCCAGGGTCCACAGCTAGAAGGAATGATAATGACAGTTCTCAACCAGCAACCTGAATGGCCCCTTCATTCAATTTGAAAGCCAGCCAGCAAGGTGGGAGCATCCAGTTCAGTGCCAGTCAAACCTGCAGCATCTTCAGCAATAGTCTTACAATATAGGTCTGGCATACAACCAGCAGCATAAGCAAATAAACTTTATGGTTTGTGTGTCCTCAGAGGCTTCCCTAGTCAATAGCTCATAGAGATGCAGCTGACCCTTGGTATTAGTGTATTGAGAGTTTCATTCAATGCATCCTTTATGGGGTAAGCTGGGGTTTGTTGTTTGTTTGTTTGTTTACAGTTACTAAGGTGGAACCAATTACAGAATCCACCTGCTGCAGTGCTTTATGGATCTCTCACAGTTGCTCTTCTATTACTGTGTAATGATCTTCTGCCTCTTGCCACAGCTCAGACCAAAACCTTATAGGAACTGGCTGTTCAGGTTGCTTTCGCCATAGCTGACAGCTGTAGCCTTCTGAACTTTTGATGACTTCTACCGGGAAGGGACACTTGGTAATGGGGCACACAGCTGTTTAACTTTCCCGACATGGATCTTGGCCTTCTCCAAAGAATCTTGAGCATTTCTGTCCTGATACCACATAGCACCCTTCTTCATCAAGTTGTGCAGAAGATATGAAGCTCTGAAAGATGGAGTATGAAATTTTTTCCTGTATCCCAAGAGCCCTCAAATTATTCTAGCTCCTTTACATTTATAGATATGAGCTGTTCTAGAATTTTCTCAATAACAAGGTCAGCTATCATATATATCTTACCCAATCATAATGCCCCCATGAATTTTACAGCTGTGTCTGGGTCATGCACCTAATACGGATTGATCTCCCAGTCTCATTCCTTTAGATGCACCTGTATGTCTCTTCCACGGCTTCCCAAATCTGCAAAACACTCAGAGTTAGCATCGTGTCGTGTATATAAGGAATCCTTCTTCAGAGGATGGGTAGGAAAGGGCAAGATGCTGAAGCACCAATCCATAACTAACAGTGTGCTTTTAAGATAATCTTGGTGAAGTACTCTGTCCATTGTCGTATGTTCTGAGCAAGTGTCAGTGATCCCAGGAGTTGATAACTCAGAAGATAGTAAAGTCTAACATAAGCAAGGTCTAAGACAGCATGGGAAATTTTCACCCATTCACTCCCTCTGCAGGCCAAGATTGGGACAAAATCATGGAAAGGAGATGCTAACATAACCAGCTCTTTGTAATCCTCTCTGAACCATTTCATTTCCATATCCTGGAGATCTTTGATGGACCCTTCCATCATTTCTCCACTCTTGATGACTCCAGTGAGTCTGATTGAATTTGCTTTGACAGGGAGTGGGTTCCAGCTCTCTCCTGCTGCACCTGCTGGATCCCTGGATCCAAGAGGCCCTGGTTTGGCACTGTAGCTGTAGATGTTGCCTCCTCTCTCGACACAGCATGGCTGGACAACCCACCTCCACACCTAGCATTACTCATGATGAGAAAGAAATGTCCCCGCCTTGGTCTGGAAGAATAACTGCCCATCCCTGAGATAGGCTTGCCTGTCCTCACCTGCATTGTTTGATCACAGACGTGTTCTGAGGGTCACGTTTTCCAGCCACCCAGCAGCTATTTAGCTAAGGAGTTGCTTTTCTATCATTTCCCCGCGCCCCCCCCCCCCCGCTCTCTGGCTCTTAACAAAAATTAGCCGCACTTATCTTGGAGTAAGCCAGACAGACCTCTTTCCCTGCTTTACCTTTTTCTTATCTCCTCTTGGTGTCTCTCTCTTTACAGATGCTTAGGGGCTGGTTTAAGTCACTTAGACCTGTGAAAGCCTATCCTATCTCCAAAGGGCTCAGCGAAGTTGCTAAAGCTCTATATCAGCTTTGAAGTCACTGCTGGATCAAGCTTTTCGCTCTGTAACATAGTTCTATCTGGCCTTGTGAAATGGGGTTCAAACACGGCTTCTATGCCCAGTTTGCTCAACAGCTTCTGCTCCTCCTCTATGGCCCTCTAGCCCCTGACACTTATTCAGACCTCGAATGGAGATAGCCAAGTGTTCCTAACGGGTCTGATAGAAACAGTCAGTCCATCAGGGACCAGTTTCCTCCATACTGTCTCCCTTGATGCAGTCTTTGCCTTCAAGGGAGATTGGCAGTTACATTACTCAGTTCTTCTGCCTCCATGGTAATCAGATGGATCCCCTTCACTCCTGTGTCCCATGGCCTCACCATCCAAGCAGGGACAAGTTTTTCATTGCTTGTTTAACTCCAGCACCTGAACTAGTCCTGTTTGTTTCCTGATGGCCCTGTTTTTTTTGCTGGGGATGTCCTAGGCCCTATCTGTACTGGAACACATATGTTCCCTCTCTTTCTGTGTGAGACCTGGGGGGCAGCTCTGTCACTTTCACCACCATTCCCTCATCCTCTCACCTGCCTCGCTTCCATATCTGGGCTTAGCATTGAGGATGCTAGCTATATCTCCAAAGGGAGATACGAAGGTTGCTGCAATTTCTCCTTTACAGAACGTCCTGTGTGACCACCTTATTATTCTTACTACACACAAGAGTGCATGGGCACCCTCCGCCTCTGCTTGCATATAAACTCCACCCTAGCGCGCAAATCTCAAAGACTCCCAAATTTCCTCTAAGTCCTTAACTTTTTCTGGGTGTCTCCATATATACACGGTGGACTCTACTCATTAAGCAGGCATGTCACCTCATGCCGCATAGATGGATACGGCTGTCCTGTGAGTCCTCCCGCAGAAACCCCTAATCGTGGACCCTCAACTCACTACACAGCTCTGGAAACACACTACTGCTGCCGTAAACAAAAAGGAACACTTACATAGTCATACAGGAAGTGTCACATGTATTGGAATTTCCTCCACAGATGCTCCTGTGACAGGCTGCTCAGCATCGTTTGTGTGTCTTGCTACCTACCCATAAGCCGGTGTAGAGTAACAGGCCAGTGGGAAGTCATCCTATCTTGGCCTGAGACTTGGAAATCAGCACCCTCATCACTCAGGGTGAGCGCTCAAGCAATGCCCGCAGCTGTGCCATGCTTTTCCATTAGCTCCCCGCAAATGCTCTAAAGACCCTATAAAAGCCTGCCTCTCTGTTCAGCCCGCCTTGGTCTCTGTTCCGACTCAGAGGGAACAGTCTGTGTTTCTCCCCCAGTAAATCTCTTATGTGAGATTTGCTGCAGGGTGTGACTCTATGGTATTCCTTGGCTCCTGATTGCCAAGGTACTCTTATGCCAAAAAAACTGTTTCAGCCAGCACCAGGCATTCATTCCTCCCAAACTCCTCTTTGGTTCTGTTGAGTATGTGCTGTGTGCCAGTTATGTTATGTGGCAGCCTTTTACTGGAGAGATGCAACATATATCTGTCTACTCAACTCAGGGAGTCCATTACAGACCAAAGTACAGACACCATCGTTGTCTAACTTTGTGATCCAGTGAGTTTTATTGGAATAAAGATGAAGGGTTACAAGAGTAGAAATGACTCAAAGATGGCTGCATCACCAAGCCCTATATAGCATGGAGGACCGGTTATGAAAGCTGAAAATTGGGCACAGCCTGAAGGCTGGTCAGCAAGTTGGAGAACGTCCTCTCAGGTGCCTCAGGTGGTCTAACCCTCTTCCTGGCAGCTCTGATGGTCTCTGCTTTTGGGCAGGCTGCTTAACTGCTCTTCTTTTTCCAGGCAGCTAGGCTGGTCTCACTCTTCTTTGCAGCTCGTCTTCTCTGAGCCTGACTCTCATCAGTGTTCATTTTTACTACTTGGGGCGGGGGGAGGGGGGGAGGCAGTAAACAAGGTCAGTTTCAGGAATTTTCAGAAGCTAGTTTGAATTGTTTATGCTTAAATATCTTCCCTGAAAGATGGGATGTTTCAATCTTGGAGACAACTGATGCACAAAAGTCTCTTACTTCAAATCTGTTAGAACTCACCAATTTTAGGGTGAGTTAATTTTCATCTCGAAAACTCACCTTAAAATCAACCAAAGAAAATTCAGACTTATTGATTTTCAAAGATAAAAAATTGCTCACAAGGCTAGGCATGGTAGCATATGCCTTTAATCCCAGCACTCTGGAGGCAGGGGCAGGCAGATCTCTGTGAGTTCAAGGCTAGCCTGATCTACAAAGCTAGTCCAGGACAGGAAGGGCTGTTACACCTTGTCTTGAGAAATAACAACAACAAAAATGCTCATGAAATATTTGCAAACAGAATGCAAACATTAATGTAATATGTAAACAAATGGACTTGAGGGTAGAAATCACAGTTATCTCAGTTCATGCACTAAAAGCTTTTAAAGATTTTTTATTTCATTACATTTTTCTCTAATTTTTTTACACTTTTACACTTTTCCTACAATGTGTCCTGATTAATTATGAATCCCTGTCCCTCTACTCCTCCCAGTATCTCCTCGCTTCCCTCCCACCCAAATCCACCCCTTTCTTCATCCTACTAGAAAACACAGGCATTGAATGCAAACATGTCAGAATTAGGACAAGACAAACAGAAGGAAAGGACCCAAGAGAAGCCACAAGAAACAGATACAGATACAGAGATCCACTTATTTGCACACCAGGGAATCCCAGAAAATCACAAAACCAGAAGCCATAATAATACACAAAGAACCTGAAGGGTTAAAAAGAAGAAGAAATGTTTTTTAAATTAATAAATAAATGAAATTGAGAGAAAGAAAGGAAGGAAGGAAGGAAGGAAGGAAGGAAGGAAGAAGGAAGCAAAGAAAGAAATGAAGGAAGGAAGAAGGAAGGGAGGAAGGAAGGAAATAAGGAAGAAAGAAAGAGCTCTGACACCACATTGAGACAAGGAACCTCCAAAGATGATGGTGAATTTATGTTCAGTTGTTCTACTCCTGGGAATGTGACCTATCTGTAAAAGTGGTTTGTTTTCCTAGTGAGATTTGCTTGGAAACAACCTAAATTTTCATTTGCAGATGGTTATCAATCCGATAGCTTCTGGCTTAGGGGCGGAGGCACATGTCCACTTCTTTCAGCTCTAGGACCCCATCTGCAGATCTGTGCAGACCCTGTGCATGCCGCTTCAGTCTCTGAGTTCACATGTGTGTTGATCATGTTGGTATAGAGGATCTTGTTTCTTCCGAGTCCTACATCCTCTTTGGCTCCTATACTTTCTGCTTCCTCTTCTGCAGTTTCTGAGCCCTGAGTGTAGAGAGATTTGATGAAGCCATACTTTTTAGGTTTGAGTGTTCCATGGTCTCTCACTCTCTGCATAATGTCTAGTTGTGGCTCTCTGTATTTGTTTTCATCTGCTGCATGAGGAAGCTTCTCTGAAAATGGCTATACAGTCTCAGGTTCTTACCACCCAAGCAGTATCAGGTATAAGTTTCTGTCAGTGGCTTTTTAAAAAGTAAGCATCAAAGTTTTCCCTTAACCCAGCTAGCTCCCAAATAATAGAGATTGGACTATTATATTTATTTACAGCTTTAAGGCACAACAACTGAGCATCATTCATCTATCTTAAATCAATAAACTAATCTGGCTACCTCACAGTCAAAATCCCAGAGATGTTTGCATTTAGTACTAATCTGGCTCTCTCTCTGCTGCATGTGTTTTCTTCTGGCATCTCCTGGACTCTCTCCCCATGGCTAATCTCCACTTCCTCTCTCTCTTTCCCCTGTCCCCTCGGTGGGAGGAAGTCCAACTCTACTCTCTCCCCTGCTTAGTTGTTGGCTGATCAGCTTCTTTATTGATCAATCAGGGAATAGTTGGGGACAAGCTTTACATAACCTTGAGACAGAAAATTCTCAGAATAAGTATTGCAACCAGATATGAGGGCACAGAAATCAACATTTGAATAATATAAGAATAATCTTTACACTGTGCACAATAGTACTTTGCCTACAGGTTCCATCTTGAAGTGTGGGCCTTAAGTCAAATCAGAATTTGGTTGGTTACTCCCACAAGTTCTGCGCCACAATTGCACTAGTATATCTTACAGGCAGGAAACTGTTGTAGAAGGGTT